>JAOTQH010230451.1:0-13869 GCA_025631255.1 Cornus kousa
CCCTTCAAGAGAATTCAACACTAACTTTAGTGACACTAGGCTATTGGTTGGACAACCCGAGAATGCACCAAAAAACTCAACCACCTCACTATTGAAATTGTTTGCAGAAAGGTCTAAAATTTTAAGCTTGCAAAGATTCCCCAAAAATATTGGTAATTGACCTTTAAACCCATTATAAGACAGATCGAGGGCTTCCAAAGACTTCAAGTTGGTGAATTCCCTCGGAAGAGACCCACTGAAGATATTGCTACTGAGATCAAGTTTGGTGAGGCTTGTGAGTTTGGAGAGCCAATTTGGTATTGAGGAGTTAAGTTGATTTGAAGAGAGATCAAAGACTGAAAGCAATGTCAAGTTAACAACAAACGGAAGCGAGAGTGGAAGGCTCGTTAGAGAACACCCAGTAAAGTGTAACTCGACGAGGTTAGGAAGCATATTAACTGATTGTAGCCAATTAGTGTCACTAACTTCCAAGTTTTCCATATTAAGGTATTTCAAAGAAGAGAGACCTGAGAGCCATTCCAAATTTTCAGTGCGTAGATCCAATCTGGCAGTTGGGTCATCAACGTCAACTAAGTAACGCCTCACCGGATAAGTTGTACCGAGATGAAGATAATCCAAGCTGGATAGGTTTCCAAGATGTGGTGGAATCTCTCCATAAAACAATGAAGAAGAGAGATTGAGATATCTCAAGTCCTCAAACATACCCAAGAATTTAGGAATTCGAATTCCTCCAAAATAATTGAAACTCAGGTCCAAATAATTCAAATGTTTCAACTGAATCAGAGAAGAATGTATCTTACCTTCCAAACATGACCTTCGGTAATGCGATACATAGGCCATCTTTTCATCGGACTCCATTGAAGAATAATCCACAACGCTGGATACTGGAATCGGATTTCTAAGGTCAAGCTTGACGACATGTCCCGATATGTTGTTGCATCGGACGCCTCTCCATCGGCAGCAATCATCACCCTCCCAAGAAGAAAGTCTACCCGAAGGATCTTTGAGACCATGCTTGAAGTTGATAAGTGCTTCCCTCTCCGTCTCAATGCACTTGGCAGAGGTGAGTTTAATGATACTACTCCCCAAAAATGATGATGACCCTAAAAACCGCCCTACAAGAAAAACGAGATGAACAACAAGACTAAGAAAAGTACTGTTAGCCATGGCGTTCTTGAACATATGCAAATTATGTTCATTCATGAAGTCATTGTAGAGAAGCTACAAGCAGGAGAAGGTATGCAATAGTACACCAATAATTACGATCCATGGAATCTTTCTACCTTAATAAATTAATGTGTTCACGCATCATTTACCAACTCTGCCCTTTGGTTTTAGTATTTTGTTTTTTCTTTTCTTAATTGTAGACACCTACTGATGTAGGTTTGGCACAAACAACTTTAACTTATAGTATAAAAGAACAAAAAAAACCTCCCAAAAGAAAATGACAAGAAACAGATGGACAAACTTTTATCAAAATAATCAACGCAACCACTCTTAGCACAAAACAATGATCAAACAATTTAATTGTCTCTGTCAAATTTTCAATATATAACTTAAAAATAAAAAAAATAGCATACTAGTTGCCTATGTTACACGAACTCGGGTGCAAGTGTCAGACAAGTACATGTCTTGAGGTTAGATCCATTTATCTATCAAATTATAGGACACAAGAACACAAAATATAAGTGTCCAAAATTCAGACACAAGTTCTTGTACACTTCGTATATGTCATACAAAGGAGTTGGGAAGGCCCGAAAGTCAGTCAAAAATAATAAAGGTCCAACAATAATTCAAACACCCAAATAGCCTAGCACAACGAATTTGTATGTGTGAAATGGATGTGAATTACAGTCGTAACCCGCAGCTGTAATAATATAATAATATAATATTATAATGATGGAACATGCAAGCCTCCTCTAGTTGTAAAGCCACTGGATTATTATATTAGTGGATTTGTCAAACTTGATTGGTGATAAAAGAGAATGAGCTCCCCAAACCACTTTCTTGGAAGTAGTAATATAATATTATATTATAATTATTGTTGTAATACAATACTATATAATATCATAATGACTGATACCACAACTATAATATACCTATATTTATATAATATTACAATGATGATCCTAGCCTAAAAAACAGTGAGCACGGGTGTATTAAAAAATGCGTACACATAATACTAATGCAATCATTTTCTTCTTTGTAAGTGACATTCAAGATTCAACATCCATCCCATGCCAGGGAAGGAAGAACAACAAAATGAAAATCAGCCGCATCAACATCATCACTACTTTTTTTCCCGCATGAATGAATTAGGCCACATAATACTGCATAGCCCATGCGCTTTGTCACTCCCATCACTGCTATTGGGGTCAACCAGTCTCTCCACATACATATATATGCTTCAAAAACACAAGGACAACCACTAATTTTCGTAAACTTATTTTCTTTAGTATTGTACGATCTTAATTTTGATCGATCAATCTTCATTAGAAGTTCATGCCACTCCTCAAGAAACATAACGGTGTGAAGTCAATGCCCACATCACATGGGATGGTGATAAACTTGCTCAAAAATGCCTTCACCCCATATTCCTTCATCAACCACACCTCAACCAAAATTCCATTAGCACCATATGAGAAAGACACTACATACAAGCATTCTTCAAAAACACCCAATCTGTAAATCATCAAATCTGTTCCGCCATGAATACCATCTAGGGACATCTCACTGAATACCTCCTTTGATAAATCAAAAGTGACAATTATCCTGGGTTTCGATATCCAAAGAATAGCTCCATTCAAGAAACAACTATGCACTGAGTATTGCAGATCATAACTACAACTCACGTCTTGCATTCTTCTCCAAGAATTGTGTCCACTAAACATATTGAATTTGATATTATTTTTAGAGATATCACCATAAGTGTCACTTGTTGCCACTAGTACCTTGTAATCATGGTCGGAGGGGCCAAAACCAAACCCAAAAAAAACAACTTTACAGTGTGGTGGTTTTGGCAATTCCTTGTAGACTCTAGTGGAAGGATTGTATACAATAAGTGTGAATGCATGATGCATCAACATAACAACAAATCAAGCCATTGCAAGAACCAATTACATCGACTGGGCTATTATCATTATGATTTTGATTCCACAAGGAAAAGTCCACCAACTTCACTATTATTGCATTACTATCGTTGTTGTCAAATAATGATTCGTGGTCTATTGATCGGAGAGCGAAAGGAGAGATAGAGACTTTCTGACATTTCTTAGATTGATTGAGATGCAATTTGATGAAATAGGGATCAGAAATTAAAGAGCGGAATTGTTTGGATACGCACCTCAATTGCACAAGCGATTGAACCGAAAGTGTTGATAATACGTCCATTTTGATGTCTAAAGCTAGGTTAAAGACTGCCATTGCATCCCTAAGCACACACACTACACACAGTTGAGTTTGAGAATAGAAAGACTCTTTACTTTTTACCCTACATGAGTCACGCTTTGTATAATGTTTTCTGTAGTTTATAAACTATTAGTATTATTTTGAATATTTTGATGTAATTTTATACCGATAAAATATGATGAGGGTTGGTGATTTAAAGAATTATATACAGAGTATATACTAGTAAAAATTGTACCTGCATTGCACAATTTAGAAATATTATTCAACAAAACAATCAAATAATTATATTTTCAAATAGTTATTAAAATTGAAATTTTAAAATAATCACACTGATATATTAATTAAGTTAATCAGATTAAAAAATTAAATAATGATAATAGTTTACAAAATATTTACAATAAAAATTATAAAACTATTGTATAAAACATAATTAACAATAAAAATTATAAAACTATTGTATAAAGCAAAATTAACAAGACCCTAAAATGATCAATGAACGTAAAATTGACATTAAAAAAAAAAAAAACAAAACAAAAAAAAATAATTTTTAATTGAACTTTTTAATAGGAATTCATGTTATTGATAGATGTATTTTCAAACTTCAAGATTATTACTTGCTCAGGAACATCAATCAATTACTAAAAGTAAGAAACTCCAAATATTAGTAGATCAATAATTATTAAGTAATGCACTCAAATAACAAACCAATTAACTTATAATGAAATGGATATTATGACTACTTGACGAAATCAATTAGAATAGAAAAGTTGGCAATATGTAATCAAGACAATAATACCATAAAATTTAATAATTAAATTTTAATTACCTTGAATGTGAGACTTGTGAATGCATATCTTACTCTTGAAAGAATGAGAGTTTTAGTGATTTAATGATTAAATAAAAAAAAAAAATAGTGAGACATATGTAGAGATCATTCACCTAAACAAGCATAAGATTCATGTTCTTTGCAAAATAGATTTTATATTAATTTATCTGTAAACTGATCCTAAAAAAAAAAATAAAAAAAAAATGTTGGGATTAAAATGAAAATTCAATAAATAGAAATATGCAGGGAAACAAATTTAACTGCAAATTGATCGTTCAAAAAGAAAAGGTCGATCAAAATATCCAATATATTACGTTTTTTATTAATCAAATGCACTCTTATGCACCAAAATATCCATCAAATAATTAGTAGGTAGACTGAAACTTCATGCTAAAAAATGCATGTCAAATTGCCAATTAAATTATTCAAGCACATAGTGATAACTTTAACAAAATTTAACCATCTCTATTTGTTTGGATGTAAAATATTTTTTAGAAAATATTTTTTTATTTTTTGGTATTTGGTTGGCGTAAAATATTTACGAAAAAAAAAAAATATTAAAATTTAACAAAAATAATTTATCCATTAACTTTCGGCAAGTTATTTTATATATCCCGCCTGATGCACTCAACTTTAACCTCGACGTAGACCTTTGTCAAACACCAAAAAAATAAAAATAAAAGAATATTTTACTTAAAAATGAAAAATATTTTTCAAAAAAAAAATATTTTATATCGAAATAAACGGAACCGTAATATAAAAATTAGTAATCTTCAGTACAACTTGAAACAACATAGGAGCTACATTTATTGGTGAACTCCCAAAGAAGAGGTATTGTTCATGTTTTTGCAAGTACTTCCACTTCCAATTGAGATTATTTAGTTTAGGGTAACTCAGGACTGTCTTCAAATCCCTAACAATCAAACAAATGGTGAAAACTGAAAATAATATATATATATATATATATATATATATATTAAAAATCTTCATCCTTGTAAAATATAACAAGAAAACAATTAAAAAAAAAAAACATAATTTATTTCTAATACACAAAGATACATGTTCACTCACCCAAAAACAAGCCTCATATTCACATTCGTTCCACATGATAGATGTCATATTAATCTATCAGCAATTTGATTCTCTAGAAAAATAAAATAAAAAATAGGGGATTAAAACAATAATTCAATAAATTCAAGTAACAAAAATAAAGAAATAAAATATTTTTAAATCAATAGCAAAGTAGGTTGAAGACTGAAGAGAGAGAGAGAGAGAGAGAGAGAGTTAAAGAGAAGAAAAAAATATGACTTAGAGAGGTCACCTACCAGCCACATAATAGATAAATAAATAAAGTACCAAAAAAAAAAAAACAAAACAAAAAAACAAAACAAAATAAAGATTAAGCCTATACTAAATAATATTTAAATAAGAATAAAAAAGTAAAAAATAATTAAATAAAGAACAAGCCTATATAAGATCACTCACCAGAATGAAGTCTATGATCATATTAATCTATCTCTAAATTAATACTTAAGGAAAAATAAAATAAAAATTAGGAGATGGACAATAATTCAAGTACTCCTTCCGTCTCAATTTAAGTGTTACTTATGGGAAGTAGTAATTTTTAAAGGGACATGTGGGACATATATTGTCTTCCTGAAAAGTAACTAACTTGCCCCTTTAAGTTTTGAATATTCAAATTTGAAATTTTAAACTAACATATATGGAAATATGTGAAATATATTATTTAAAAAAGAAAAGTGTACACTTATTTTGGGACAGACAATAAAAAAAACATGACACTTATTTTGAGATGAAGAGAGTAATTTTTTTAATAAATTTTGTTAATACTATTGATTCGTGATCAATGAGCAAAGAAAATATTTTCAATCTAAATAAAAAGAAATAAATTTTTTAAAAAAGAGAAAGGAAAAAACAAGAAAGAAAACATTTATAACAAATTAGTTGGTTGTAGATCAATGTTTCTTCTTCAAATCCAGGGTCATAGGAGACCAGGTTAGTTGAATTAGCTTGGATCCTGGCATTTGTCCCCTGTTTCCAAAATTCAATAGAATAGCCTTTGTGATGGAGTTTTAAAAAACTATTCTAAAACATAGAGGCAATATGTGACAGCTAAAATATGTGAAGAATCCTGTGTAGTAGAGTGGTAGTAGAGTAAACCATGAATTTGGTGTAGAATAGGATTATTATTTTAATTGATAACTTATTTATTATTTTAATTTTTAATAATAGTATATATATATATGTGTGTGTGTGCGCGCGCGTGAAAATTTATTGCAAATTTTAAAGTTTAAAAAATTAAATGTATATTGTCTATATAAAATGAATAAGTATCTTTAATTTTTTTTTTAATTATATATTTAATAAAAAATGATAACTGTAGTAAAATTTAGTTGTGAATATTTTTTTTTCTATTTTATAATTAGAAAAGGAAGTAAGGTTTTCATCCCATGTAATATATTATAAATTAATCTGACAATTGTGATAACGTTTTTTTTTTAGAGAGAAAGACAATACCGAAACAAAATACACTGTTAGCGAAAATATATAGAGAATCTTTTTTTCGGAAAGGTGAGAAAATCCTTACAAGTAGGTTAAATATAGTTAATATACACAAAACACCCCTATACTATGAGATTATTAGCTTACATACCCCCTTGGTAATTTTCATAAGAGTAAAAGGACAAAACAAGTATTACAAAATATTTATTATTGAAGGGTGTTTCTACACAATTTTAAAAGAATATGGGTGTTTTTAACACTCTTTTTCAAATAGTGAGTGAAAGTGCTATGCAGAGTATACATTAGGAGTGTTTTCTGCATTTGACCCTAAATTTAACAATGCTCAAACCAAAATTAAAGGTCTGGAGGCCAAATTGATAATTCTCAAAGAGCAAGTCCATGAATTTGATAAGCTGAATGCTTTAGATTAGAGTCAGAATCGAGTATTGTTTGGCGAGAGGAAGATATGTCCTGGCTTCAGAAATCGAGGATTGCTTGGTTGGCACATGGTAATAAAGACACAAAATTCTTTCACATGAAAATGCGAATTTGATGAAAGAAGAATACAATTATTGGGTTAGAGGATTCTGATGGCTAATGGAAGGACTCTAAGGATGACATTCACAAAGTTGCTGAAAAATAATTCTATCATCTCTTTTCATCCCTCCCAGATCATGATGACTTGCAGTTCTGGAACTGCATTCAACCCAAAATGACGTAACAAATGAATATAGAGTAGTTGAAAGAAGAAACGTTTGAGGAGCTTCAAAGCACTCTTACAAGTATGGGTACGTATAAGGCTCCGAGTCCATATAGTTTTGTGCATCTTTTTGTATTGGTTCCATCAAGTGATACAACTCTTTATATATAAATAACTACTCGTTAAAATTGAAAGACACCTTTAAGAATTAATATGGTGCAATGCACCTCTATTAAATAGGGTGCAACATCTCTTAAATGCACCTCTATTGATCTAGATCTAATAAAATGATTAATATTAATTAATTATTGTTAGACTATAATTTTGCTTACATCTCTCTCTATAACCTGATGAACGCTGAATATTGCATATTCGAGCCCCTAAATATACGTATGTTAAGGCCTAAAGTGATACTTGTATCCATTATTAGATTGATTTATGCTTATTATGTGTTTATAGGTACTTTCCTAGAGAAATGGTTAAAACCAGGACTTTATGGTGAAAAAACTGATATCGAAACTTACAGAGTTATTGCCAGTCATTCAAAGCAAACCGAGAACTTAAATGGTAAAGTTTGGAAGAATTCAAGTACCAAAGCTTGAGCCTAAGTCCTGAGGCTCGAGCCCCGCAAGAAAAGGAAGAAAATCAACAAGGCATTAAAGCTCGAGCATTGTACCTTTAGAGCTCGAGCCCTACTCAGTGGTGCTCGAGCCTTACCTTAGGGTGCTCGAGCCTTGGCTCTCAAGCTCGAGCATGAGGCATTGGAATTTGAAGAGTTGATTTTAAAGAAAAACTAAGCTCCCAGGGCCTTGTGCCAGACCTCAAGGATCGAGCTTATCCAAAAGCTCGAGCTTAGCCAAAAGCTCTAGCCCTATAAAGCTTAGATTGAGTAATGTTGAAAGAAGAGAACTCCAAAATATTTTAAGTGTTGAAGAAAAAGACGCTTCGAAAAATAGTTGAAGAAATTTGACTAAGTACAGAATGGAAGATCGAGCATCATCTTTTGAAGCTCAACCAATAATTCCAGAAAAGCTCGAGCTTTACTCTTAAAAGCTCGAGCCTTAGCCCTAAAGCTCGAGCTCCATTTCTTAAGCTGGAGCCTTCTAGGACAGATCAGATTTTAAGTTACGGTATTATTCTTTTCTAAGTCGTATCTCACTCCAGATGGGCCAGAAGACCTAAAAGTCCACCAAACCTTTATTTTTTTCTATAAAAGAAGGCACGAGCCTTGATAGAAGTAATCATTTTTTCTCGTATTATTCAGAAGGTGGATACTGTGGTGGCAGCTTTTAGGGTTTCCATAACCTTAGAAGGTGAAGATCCTGAAAAGAGAAGTGTCGACCATGACGATGAAGACGACAATAACACAAATGATATTCTGCATTGTCATGAGTAGCTAATTCCTCTCTTAGGGCACTAATGTAACCCATCTAATTACTATGGTTTGATTGTTTTAACTCTAGAATAAGTTTAATATATATTATATTTCTGATTACATGATTTTGAGCAATTGAGACAACACAATTGGATCTTTTAAAGTTTTAATAATTTTTGAATTGTTATTACCTTGTCTTAGATATAACTTTTCATCAATTATACTCAACCCATTCTTATTGGACAGTATCTGACGGAGCCATGCCGGACATAAGAATGGAGATCATGTAATGGTGTTTCAAAGTTTTTTATAAATGAATGTTTTCATAGTCTGTGCTTAGGAAATATGGACTGTTTACAAAATTAGTTAAAGTAGTTAAAACAGGAAGGTGGATAGTCCATGCTAATCGCAAATAAATTATAGTTAACTGCAATTTATAAAGCATATTTATTTAAAAACCGAATTGAACGAATGTTATTGAGTTCAATTTATTTGAAATATAACTTGTTAAATCCCCATAGTTGAAATAGTTAACCATAGTATGAAGGTTGTGGTGAAGTCAAAGCCCTAAGACCTCTTTCTCTCTGATCACTTTAGTTTAATTGTATTTTATATTCATATTATTATATTTTCTTGTCTTCTTTCTTATGAGCACTACTCACACATTTTAATGGCAGCAGTTAGGTAAAACTTCCCATGGCTCTATTATGCTGCTGGTACTTATTCTCAGTTGTTGAATTCTATAGTTCATACATTCATTTGGGTCTCTTTTTGCTCCTTATTTGAATTGTTATCTTGAATTAGCAAGTTTGATTCTACTATTTAATTTTGGATTCATATCTGTACAAATATTTATACATCCTCTTATCCCCATCTCTCTAGGCTTAAGCTTGCTCCTCTGCTAAGATGGTTCCTCTGCGCAATTCCTTTAGCTGTTACCTTTTGCTATTTTATCTTGGCCATCTTTGTTGTGTGTTTATATATTTTGATTGTCTTTAATGTTCGCTAGTGAAAAGTTTTATGGAAAGTTGTGTTTAGTAACTTTTATGAGTGGATATTTCTTGTCATGAGTGGATAACTTTTAGATGTTGGTTGCTTGACTCTTCATCTCAATCCACCTTATGGAGATTGCTTGTTTATGCGTTTCAATTGCCCGTCTACATACTTGTTTTTTGTGCATTGCACTCGCCAGTGTAGGTAGGGATGGCAAAAATCCCCATCCTGGTGGGGGCCGTCTCACGACATTTGGGGGTGGTTTTGGAGAACCGATTATGTAAATGGGGACGGGGATGGGTATGGGGATGGGGATGGGGGATGCTTTAAAAAACCCGGCGGCATTTGGGGCAGTTTCATGGGAGGGTTGCTATAGTGAACATTTTTTTTTGAGCTTTATAATATACCTTGCTTGTATTATCTTTATTGTCAATGATTTTATTTTAGTATGTACTAGAAGATGTGAATGTTTTGTTATCATAAAAGGAATTTATCTATTGCACAACTCGGTACTGTGCATCGAAGAATGGTGGAGATCAGCCCAAGTGGGATGGAGGTCTCCACAGACAATTTGAATCCCCCACCTTTATGTGGATGATTTTCACTCTCTCTTGTGCACAACAACATTGTATTGTGCATAAAAGAGGATTCGAGTTCGTTATTTAAGATGTAACATAGTTAAAGGCTAGCATTTTCGTATTTTGTACAAGTTATCTTCTTTTTCTTCTGATTTTAGTTAATATTCTACCACTTTTTAATATGTGATAGTGCATACGGCTAGACTTTTAAATAGGAACTTAATATTATTATTTACCAAATATGTTTCTTATTTCCTACTTTCAAATATTTAAAGTAGATATATATTACCAAACATCGATAGAGCTAGGACTGTTATTATATGAGGTCTACCCAATGCTAGATGCAGAGGCGGATAATAGATCGATATCATGTAATGAAGAGATTCTCCCTGTCCCTTACTATTTTCGATGACTTCTTGATTCTTCTTCCCATATTTCTCGTTGATTAGTTTCTTGGCTTAGTGTGGATAGAGCTTTTATACTTTTGATCAAAATGATAACACAACATAAACTTGGTTTTTGTTTATAATCAAATTTTAATGAAAATTACTGAGGTCTTCAGTCCTTATTTGCACAATTTAAAAAATATAGGAATTTTTTAAACATTAAGGATGTATTTGCACATTTAGGGAAGGGTCCGCGCTTCACCATTTTTTATGAAGGACGACTTAGAATTCACGAATAAACTATTTCTTTTGGAAGGTTCAATAAAATCACTAAATCTATTTATTTATTTATTTATCTTTATTGAATTATGTTGTAAACTATTGCATAGTAAAAAAAAAAAAAAAAAGTCATGACTACGACAACAGATTCTATTATGTTATGTTGATATAGACTTGGTTTTATTACACCACATTCGTGGTTGCGACTACAAACAATGCTTGGAGGACTATATGTTTTTCATTTGTATAATTTAAAGAAGTCGATCTTGCAATAAAATTTTTTATTTTTTTATTTTAGAGACTGAACCCTCTACCTTCACTTCAAAAGGAGAGGAGAGACTAATTCTCTGAGATGATTAATTTAACATTGATGATGGTCTCATTGAAGCTCTAAGCTTTTAATACAATTTACAAATATAGTTTTATATGATTTTCTAAGTATTTTTTAATATTTTTGTATCCTTTAGTTTGTTGCCTATTTGTTAAATGTTTCTACCATTATCAACCATTGGAATCAATCTGATTCCAAGTTCCACAAAATCCACCAATTTCAACTTCTTTAAGTTGGAAAAAATAGGGTGGAGCCTCTCTCTCTCTCTCTTCTCTTCCCTTCTATGTTAGGGTTTTCGAGAGCCGCCTTTCCTTTTTCCCATCAGCGAGTGTGGTTTCGACAGTGATTCTCACTCATCAAGCTTCAACGATCTAGTGCTTTCATGTTTTCGAAGGGCGAGGGAGGTATTGTGAGAGTTGTTGAACTAAGTTTCAACATACTCCTCACTTCGTCGAGGTCTTCTATTTATCAGAGTTTAAGGTTGTATCTAAGACGGTGTGGTTTTTCTGAGATGGATTAGATCTCTTCTTCAAGCCGTTGGTCTTATAGGTTGTATGGACTGAGGACAATAGGTGCGCAGAGGCTTGTTCATTTGGGGTCGTTGCTTCTTGGCGGATTTGATAGTAGATTTGTTCCAATCTTTCCTTTTAATTGATCCGGGTATTAGTCACATCTCCTTTGTTTCTTGTTTAACCCTCATGTTTGCTCTGTGTTTTTTGGCTAGCTTTTAGATGTCGGTGCTTGGCTTCGGTGATATTTTGCGTTGCGATTGTCTCCATGACTTTTGGGGTTCATCGCTATTATTTCTTGTTCTATTCTTGTGGGAATTAAGGATGGCTTTCTGTTCTACGGGGTCGTCGGAGATGGATCTTTCTGACTAATCCTTTATGGGGTTTATTTTTATAGAGCAATTTGTGATGGGAGGTTGATTTGAAGCATCTGTGCACTATGCTGGAGTCCGAAGTCTCTGATACTTGCATTGATGTGCTTGGTGGTTTATTGATGGGTCGGCTTCGGCGATCGCTCTGTGGTTCTTCAAGTGGTGCTATCTTGACGTCATGGCTGACGTTTAGGCCTGATATTTTCGATACTCTAGTTTTGATTGCTGTGGGCCAAGTCCTTGACTTAGCTGTCCTTTGGTGTAGTAAGGCGGTGCAGTATATGTTTGTGGATGTTTATACTCTCATTTTCACTGACACCTGCTGAATGTTATTGTCAAGGCTGCGATCTTAACATTAATGGGTGTCGTTTGTTGATTAATGAGATTCTGAGCTTTGTTTGTGGTACTATATATGTCCTTTCTCTTGTAGATGCCGTATGGCATTGCGATTTTCTTGCCAGGAAAAAAAAAAAAAAAAAATTTCAACCATTGGAATCTAATTATATCTTCTATTTTTCGTAAATTATAATGTAAAGGTTTAGAACCACCAAACTCATACCGGTGGACTTCAATTTTATTATATTTTTAGTTATATATATATATATATATATATATATATATTTTTTTTTTTCATTGGAGACATTTGTGTGAGGACTAACTAAAAAATACTCTTATATAAAAAAATAAAAAATATGTATATTTATATTTGATTGGAAAAAGAAAAAGGAGAAGATAACCTCCATGGAAAAATTACAACAGCGGTTTCAAAAGTTATTTTGGAAATTAATATAATAAAAAGTTTTTTGTATTGAATACATAATTGAAATTTTTTTTTTTTTTTTTTCAATTGCAAAAATATGAAGAGTTAGCTGTTAGTGGGGACCGGGGAGAGGGTTGCGAAGCCTCCAAGTCGAAGTCTCAAGAACAATATACAGCAAACTATCGCTTTGAATACAAAAGCGTTCTTTTGAAAAGTCAATAATTTTTAAGCTGAATGTCCCCTTTGACAATTTACAATGTCCGATAAACTAACCAGCCAAAATATAAAATCCTTTTTTCTTTTGATTTTTATATGCTTTTGGTAAACTCCTCTTAACAGTATTAGGCATCTACCATTTTTTTGTGTCACAGGTTCTAAAAATAAAAAATAAAAAAAATAAAATTGCGAACTTTAAAATTATTTTTCAAGTGATAAACCAAACTGACGCTATTCTTTCAATTAATTTGACTTGTTTGTTAATTGTTACCACTTAGTTCCACTATCACCTCTCATTTCACAAATTTTTTTTTTTTTTCTTTTAGAAATATATTCAACATTTATGACCATTTTCATGTTATTTAAGTAAAAATATTTAATTCAAATTTTTTTCATGTTGTTTAACAAAAAAAATATTTGATACGGAGTACCATTTTTATTTTATTTTATTTTTTTTAATTAAAGTGCAAATTACCCCGTGTGTTGGGAGACAATTTCTGTTTGATTAAATCTGCAAGCATAAGTTGAGTGACATATTGGCGGAATGGCAAAGTGTGGCGGTTGATTGTTCACTAAAACCTTGTTAGGGTTAGGGTTTTAGTAAAGTAGAGAGA
>JAOTQH010230460.1:0-13866 GCA_025631255.1 Cornus kousa
CCAACCAACACATCAAAAAGGAGATCGAATCAGAGGACCATTCTTTTTGTAAAGAATATTATTACAGAGGATTGTACCCCAAATTCATAATTTAATAAAATTACTATTTTGCTCCCAATTTTGTTTCTATTTGCAGAGAGTTACAAAATTTGTGTGTACAACATCATACGAATCTCAGCCTTTGCACGTGTGTTCCAGCAATATGTTGAAGAGGAGCTGGATCCTTTGTGGTATAGTGTCATCATACGGATCCCAGCCTCTGCACGCGCGTGTGTGTGTGTTAGCTGGGATCCATATAATGTGATACAATACTTGTAATGTATCACAAATGATCACAGCTCGTTAAAAAGTACACATATTCGACAACTTCAAATTTTTTGAAAATTTAAGTTCAAATTTGAAATAAAAAATTTCACACAAATAAATTCCAAATGTTAGATTTGTCATGAATTTATCTTTTCTAACACCTTGCCTAGATGAATCAATATATATATATATATATATAATTAGGTTTTATATTAAGTGGGGGGAATTAGAACCATAAAACCTCAAGTACTGCAAAAGGCATTGCCAGCTTTTAGCTTTTAGCTTTGTTGAATGAAAATTTTGATTGAGGACAGACTACCAAACTATAATGATTGAAGAGAATGGAATTCAGGACCTAATTTAAAGGCTTATAAAGCTCAATCAATATCATCATTGCCAATAAGTTAAATGGTCCACCATTTGGGAATTGGAGAGGACCCATTGCAACCAATTATTTAAGATTCAAGTCTCTTGTGGGCTTCTTTGCTTGAAGTTTTGAACAATCCATCAATCATAATTCTTTTGAACCAAAAATGTTTTTGCTTTGTCTAGTGGGAGAGCAAATTGCATTACACCTTGGTTTAGTTGGACACTTTCATTTGATAACCACTGTTTTGATACAGTTCAAAAGTCTCAAATATTTTCAAAATTCAGGAAAAAAAAAAATTGAAAATCCAAATTATTTTTCCGGTTGGTCATGTTTATTTTATTTTATTTAAAATATGTAAGTGGTGGACTTCACACACTCTTCTCTCTCTATCTGTTGTTGTGACAATGTCGACAATTGTAGCATTGCTATTATCTTTTTATTTTATTAAAAAAAATTAAGATAAAACTCGCAATCACATGCGTTGAGACTCGGGAAACTTATTTTAGTATTTTTTTTTAAAAATTATTATTGTTATTACTCTTGCAATTTTCTTTGACAAGTTGGGTGCCAACCAACACTCAACCAAATGCAATAGGGTAGTTGATGGACTTTATCATGCCTCATCTAGATCAAAATCGTTTTAATTGTGAAATGTTTTACACACTGCATTGCGTCATGAAGAAAACCTTACAATAGTCAAAATAGAATGTTAATGAATTTTTTTTTTTTTTTTTTTTTTCCCTGAATGATTTTAACAATTATAGAGTTAATCTCTAGAAATAATTTTTTAATTTAAGCTGCATTTTAACTCATTTCTATTCCAGAACCCCTCCATCGTCACATCTGTGACCGTTCACATAATGAAATTTTATATAAAACTTATTGTATCAAAGGCTCTACGCTTCAAAGTGACAAATGTGATGGTCGTTAGCACGACTCTTTCTTGTATATATATAACTTGTTATTGATTTGAATTTTATTTTTAAAAAATAATAGAACTTTCTATTGTGATTATCTTTATGGTTTTTAAAATTTAAAATTTCTCATTTCTCAAAAGAATATACTATCAAAAAAACTCGAAACAGATTTCAAAAACGTTATAATAAAAAGTGTAAAATAAAAATTAGAAGGCTTCCGATTTCATTTCATTATTGAGGAAGGCCCATGAAGAAATTTTAAAACAGATGGACTTTGAAACATGAGAGCAAATTTCATAAGAGCCTGTGGGCCCACTATCAACCACTCAGGATTCAGGAATAGTAGGATATCAAATCATCCGAGTTTCGAGCGTAGAACAAATCAAACGGTTCGGGCAGAGGAAATTTGGCGGGAAAATGGAGCTGCTCAAATTATCTAAGTTCAAGCTCCAGCTTCGAGCCCTAATCACCGAAGTTCGTGAACTCAGAGTAAGAATCTCCATCACCATCACCATCTCTCTCTCTCTCTCTCTCTCATACCGCGCTTTATGAACTTTACAGGAAAGGGAACACTCTGCCACCGAACAACTTCACCATTTAACGCAGGTTTCATTTAAATCAAAATTTCCTCTACACACACATATGTATATAGACGCATATATAGATTTACACACACACACACACACACACACACACTTGCATTAATAATTTCTTCTTATAAATTCATTGATGTTTGAATTTCAGAAGCAAAAGCAAAGCGACGAAGATTTGGGCAGAAAGTTAACGGAATTGCAATCGGAATTAGCTTTATCCAATGAGCTTCGACAAAAACTCGAAAGGAAGGTTGTGAACTTCGCGTACATTGTGTTTGTGGAAATTCTTCTTAGAGACCAAGAGAATGTTTGTGCAGACATTTATTTGATTAGTTGACTATTTCAATTGCTTAAGTTTCTAATTGTTTACTCAATTTTGTTGTTGCAGGTTAGTTACCTTCAAAATGACAATGTTTTACTTGAAAACAAGCAAAAGGAGTTGAAGGGAACTATAAATTGCTTACTCCAGTCAAGGGAAAATTTTATAAAAGTTTATGAGGTTTATATCTTTACTGATTACTAATTATGTGTGATTACTTATGTGTAATGAATTTTTTTTTTGAGAGATTAAAGTCAAGTACACTGGTATGGTCTTGAATGGCGAAAATCTGAAACTTTTGAACTGATCAAAGCTGATGAAGAGAGAGGGATTATTGTTAGGGAAATTGTGCGAAAATATTAATTTCAACCAAATCATTCTCGTATTCTTATAGGAGTAGTATGGTTCTCTTTTCCTTTATTCTGTTGGGGTTTCTAAAGGCAACACTCATCACATATAAGTATATGGTTTATACTGGTTGGTAGGAAGTTAGGAACCCTAGTTTTTTACTCTGTGCCCAAGAGAAAAAAGGAAGACAATTGCCTCTTAAATTTTCTTGGGAAGTTTCAATTGGTCTCGATAATGTTAATGGGTCAGCACACATTTTATTTACTGATTAAGTTAACTGGCATCGTTGTGTACTTGATTACAGTGTGGGTTAATGTTTTAGCTGTTTATTTCTTCCTTGGAAGATATTTAGTGATTGCTTTGAGCCTTGCACAATTATGAAAGGGATTATTGTTAGCAAACTCTGAAAAAAATAATTTTAACCAAATCATTCTCTCATTCTTATAGGAGTTGTATGTTTCTCTTTTCCTTTTTTCTGTTGAGGTTTCTAATGGCTTAATCACGAGACACTCCCTATATCATAGCTAAGTATATGGTTTATACTGGTTGGTAGGAAGTTAGGAACCCTAGTTTTTATTCTGTGCCCAAGAGAAAAAAAGGATGACAATTGCCTCTTAAATTTTCTTGGGAAGTTTCAATTGGTAACGATAATGCTAATGGGTCAGCACATGTTTTATATACTGAATAAGTTAACTGGTATCGTTGTGTACTTGATTACGGTGTGGGTTAATGTTTTAATTGTTTATTTCTTCCTTGGAAGATATTTAGTGATTGCTTTGAGCCTTGCACAGTTATTCAGAGAACTACAGGAATTCAGTGATCTAGTTGCTGCGTATATATTAGGCGATAAATGAACTTTTTGGTTTGATAAGAGCCATGGTGTGCAACAGTCTACTTCTATCATGCTTTTGGAGTGTTTTCATGCTTCATTCCGCTTATTCGCGCAACTGCTTCAACTAACAAAAATTTGGTAGTAGCCAATCATTGTGCAATAGTATTTGATTGCACTGAATTATATTTGAAATGTTGTCATATCAGGAAATGTATTCAGTTAATGTACCATTCATTAATGTCATAGAGATGTGCAGGATTCTACTTGTGAAATGAAACGATCTATACAAACCAAGGATAGGAAGCTCGCAGTCCTTTATGAGAAGATCAACTCTCATTCAGCATTATGCAATTCAATTGAAAAGGAGGCTCTCTCTCTCAAGCAAGTTGTGGATAATGTTCATCACCTTGTGAGTGAAAAAGAGAGCATTGGTATGTACTATGTAGCTTTCTGGACTTCCTTTTTCCAGGTGTATTCTCAATGTCTATGTACGTTTCTGTAGAATAATTCATTCATATAACCATAAAAAAATAGTATCAGTTTCCTTCTTAACTTTGCTTGTTATGTTCAGTGGCTGGATTGAGGAGCAAAATGGACGAGGTTTCTACATTTGAAAAAGTATTTGTTGGTAATTTCAAAATTTCAGTTGCCTGCCTTACATAGCTTGTTGTAGATTGTATAGTGAAGTGTGATGTACAAAATCATACTATTTATGATACTCATCATTCTCGTCCAAGAAAGTTATACTAGCTATAACTGTAGTATGCAACAATGCTTGTATATCATCTATCTAGTCATGAGTTATGCATAACATTGAATCCTTGTAAACCTTTTAGGGATTTATCGGCTCTATTGTGTTAGGGAAAAAATTAATAATTTTAGTGATTTTGACTTTTTAAAAAATGCTTTGTTATCGTTCTTTTTGCAGAAGTAATAATGGTTCAGATAATATTTGATCTGTCCATGATTATGATTTATTTATAACTAGAAATTACTTTGTTCTTTGCAGAAAGGATCTCCAACTTGGAAACTAAACTGAGAAATAATGAGAATGATATCTGGAAGAAGGATAGAATCATTTCAGAGTTGGAATTACAGCTGGAGGCAGCAAAAACTAATAACAACTGCCAGACACAGATAGAAGAGATATCCATATGTTTTATTGATTCTGGATAATGAACTTTTTCTTTCCTCCAAAAGTATATCTTTTGAGTAATTTATCTTAACCAGCCTCACTTTCAGAAAACACTATCAGCAAAGGAAGTGGTCATACAGAATTTAAATTCTGAGAAAAAGGTCTGGATTTAAGATTGTTATTATAAATTTTCTTTTTTCTTTTGTTATTCTTCATTTGGCTTCTCATAGTCAGTTTTTGTCATTTCTGAATTTATCCTAAAATGATCAATGATCAGCTGTTGCATTTCGAAGTGGGGAGTCTAGGAATTATCTTGCGGAAGATTCAGGATACTGTCACAAATATGAATGAAGAGGTGAGAAAAGAGGGTTTGTTTTGATCGTTGATAAACTACTGTGACCTTGTTGTGATTTTAGATCTTTAAGCTACATAAGATGTGCCCCTAATATTTTTGGAATTATATGGTAGAGTTTAGGTGGATCTAGGAGACATCTGCATTTTGCCTACTAAATTTTGGCATTGGAGGAATCTACAATGCGATGGTTCAACCAATGATTCCAGGCATAATTGTATTATTAAGATGTGCTACTTTGACCTCATGAATAAACTTGTCAACTGTTGTGTCAAAAAACCGGTCAATTTACACTATACATGATCCTTAGTGTGACAGTCAAATCTGCACTTCTGCGTTTTGTTATGCCTCTAGCAGTTGTCCTTTGGTTTGTCCTGATGGGTCTTCCAAAGAAAAGTACCTCATATTTGTGAACTTTACCTTTTGTAGATGGCCTCAATTTAAAGAAAAGTACCTCATATTTGTGAACTTGACCTTTTGTAGATGGCCTCAATTTATTTTTGTCACTAATGTCTAAACTCTGGAAAATATGACTAATCCCTGTGCCAGGATAAACGGGTATTCTCCTCAATACTGGAAGGACAAACAGAAAGTCCAACAACTAGGGAAAATGAAAGCAACAGGTACTGTAGGTACATGTAATCATCTCCAGTATTCAATTTATTTTCTTATAATTTGCTTCGCTATTCAAGTTGTATACTCTCCAACATCAAACTTAACATTTAATATTTTAATTAGAGCTGAATTTCAAGATGGACAAAAGTACGAAGTCATCTTTATTTTTTTTCTTTTTTGCCAAATAAGAAGTCATCTTTTTGTGGTTGAAATGATTATATATATGTATTGTCCTGAGATTTAGTCTTTTTATTAAATGGTAAGGCTTAGATAGAATTTTAAAACTGGAGAGAGTGAATCTGGTCTTGCAATGTGCAGCATGCAAATGACTAGTATGTATAACTCATAAACTCGAGCGATGCAAGTCTTTGGCATGCATATGTGTTTGTCAGTTTGTGCATACGTAATAAATCAATAAGAGGCTTATGAGATTTTAAAAACCATTCCAACATTCAAAAGCCAAAAAAATATACAATTACAAATTCAAAATTGTAACAATATGTATCAGGTTAGTGGCCCACTTGTCTATGCATTTAAGTTTTCATGCTTCCTTGGAGATGACTTTGATTTAGATCTACTGTAATGTCAGAAAAGTTTCCTTTGGCATATCCAAATCAGATGGGAAAAGGCAATGTATATTCTTAGAATAAGGCAATATGAATTCTTTTCACCGCTTCTTGTTCTTTGTGTTGTTGTGATCTCAACTATAGTTGTCCTGCACAAGAAATTTTCTTCTTTTGTAACTATAGCTGATTATTATCTTGCTCTTGTAACTGTAGCTGATTATTCTCTTGCTCTTGCTGGCATAATAGTATCAAAGACGTGGTTCAAAACAGTAGAGGAAATTCTCCAAATATGTCTTCTCCAAGAGGTATGGCTGAAAATACATATTTACTCTGCTTTTTCCCTCCTTTTGAGCTTTGTTGTATATTTTTCTATTTCTCTTATCGGTTAAGGTGAAAATCAATCCTTCAGAATGGATTCGTCACCACATAATAAGATAGAGAATTAAGAAGGCACTTCAAGAAATTCTAGAAATTAATCTTGACATGCAATGAATAATTTTAATGCTATTTGGAACACAATAAAATATTACATTCGGAAGGGATGTCTGTCATTTTTCGTAAAATTATGCCATGCGAAAATTGATCCCATCGCACTCTCAGGTCTCAACATGAAACCCCATTTTCATAAGCCATTTCAATCGCAACTTTCAGCAATTTAATTATTTTCTCCCACACAGCTTTAAGATATTTAATTATTTTCTCCCCTTCAATGCAGCTTCCTCTCCATGTCAGCAGTATAATTCAGTACACGAACCATTGCAAGAGAACAAGAATTTCGACTCCTGTGTGTCAGAGGCAAGTGGATTTTTTTTTCCTCCCTGCTCACAAATAAAGTTGCAGTAACCCGTTGTTTGATGATATATTGAAAGACAATATTTGACTTCTGCCATGTTATAATGGCAGATTGCTTGTTCTCCTCCACAGTCGGCCATCTTGGTACTTCAATCTGCAGCAAATGGTGTGACCATTTCCACAACTGAATTAAAGGTACAAGAACCTTAGAGTTTCTCATAGTTGTCGTTCTGTTACATTTTTTCCCCTTTCACTGTGGGTATATGAGCAAGTTAAAGACTATGGACTTTGTTTAAGCAGTCTTAAATTGCTTAAAGAAACTGATTTATTTAAACATCTTTTTCGGTCACCTGAGCCGAAGTTATTCTTTTTTTCAATAGGATAACTGCACAGCATTAGTTCACCAGCCAGATTCGGAGAGCTCAACTAACCAATCTGGAACTTCCAAAGATCCAGGTTGACCATTTAGTATCATTCATTTAATGCCTGAATTTATGTGAGCTGTATTTAGATTAGTTTTCCATTTTCTTTTTGATAAGTAATATTAGTTACTGAAAGATATTCTCATTTGACGACCATAACTGACGAATTCTTCTGCATAAAGAAAAGTACAAAAATGAAACCTGTGTGTTGTTTGATATAGATGGTTTGGGTCACACAAATTTATCTTATATTTGGATTGGGTTTCAGAATGGCCCAACAAATTCTTTTGGTCCAGTATTTTTGGTAGCATGAAGAAACTCTTGTAGAAGTCTTGGGTTATTTTACGGTTTTACCCATATGTTTCAAGCTTAGGTTGACCACAGGCCTTGGGTACGCTCAACACAAGTTGACACTCTCTCCTCACAGTGATTTTAATTTATACTAAAATAAATTGTATTATTTTTTCAATTCACCATGAAGTTTTGTAGTCTATATCGAAAAGATTTCTGTTAGTCAACATAGATGAGTACAAAATTTGGGATGCAACTGTAGTTTAGTTGAATTTCGATGGAATCACAGCGGTTTTCGAACACGGTTGGGCCTCGTATTTGAACTTTAGGCGGCAATGTCATGTTACTAATTGATTCTTCTTTGTATTTTGAGACAACACCAATCCTCTTAAAGTTGAAAAGGCCATTGTGATCATGAGTTGGCCTTTTTATATTTCCCTTATGTCGTTTCCTGAATAGCACCTTCTTCTCGTAGGCTCCGTTATTGCCAGATAACCCGCGGGTGTTTGGATTGAGATTGGATTGAAGGTGAAAGATCTCAACATCAAGTGTTTGGTTCAATTATTCCATAGGGGAAAGTGAGAATGTGATTTTGAAGATTGAAATGGCCTTAATTGTGCTTGAATAACTTCTTGTTCTGCACTATGGACTATAGTATGTCTTATTTGATTAAATCCTAACACCGGATAATTAATCCTCCCATACCTCGCAATGGCGGGAATCTCGTGCACTAGGTTTGCCCTTTTTTATCAGATAATTGTTATCGTTATCGTGCTCTTTTGTGTGAAACAAGCATGGCCCTAGGTTTGTCATTTTGCTAAACATTCTTCAAGAGTTAGGCACAGTAACACAGTTGAAGATTGACTTGAAAAAGAAAAGCTATGTTGGCCCAGAACATATGGCTTTGGCAAAAGTGGGCCCTTTTGTTTTTATAATTTAGTTATCTTTTGTACACTTCAACTGATTTGATTAATCAGAGTATGATATTCTATAAATCTTAACCTTTTTTGCTTTCCTAATTATATATATATAGTTTGGGACTTTTGTGGGAAATTTATTTAGGTGTACCAAGACTGTTTGATTACCATTTATTAGTGACTCGTAGGAGTGGCTTTACGGAGTTCAAATTATTCAAATCTTTGGTCACCAACATAGCCCCGAAGATACTTTAAAAATAAATAATATTAAATATTAAAGACGATCCACTCGTCACTTTTTCGATTTTTTAATTTTCATTTGGTATTAGTCTTAAAAAATAACAACAAAGGTCTGATATTTTTGTGCAAGTTAACATATGATATTTGAAATTAGTTGGCTGCAAAATCATTGGAAATGGGGGATATAGCTTGTGGGTGGACTTACGGACCCAAATTAACTTTTAAATACATATAAATAAGTAGAGATTATATATGTATACACATATATATGATAGTGTCGGATAACATCCCATAATTCATTATTGAGCACATACAGTTATTCGTTTCATATTCATCGAACAATTACATGAATTTTTTTTTGAAGGTGTTAGACGGAATTCAAACTCCAATATGTTAAGAACAATCTTGACATACTTTTCTAAGCAAACTGCCCTTGTACAAGATATCATTCTAGGGTTGTTTTTATTTTTATTTTTGGTGAATATTATTCTATGTATGACTTCAGCAGACATATACCTGTTTTAGTTTGTTAGTGTACCACTTTCGGTACACAGTATGCGTAATAATTGCCTATGCGTCATATATATTATTCGGTTTTAGCCTTTTAGGTACTCATCGTGTTCTTATGCATCACGCTAAAAAAAAGAGAAGGAAGGTGAGCATTTAACCCTTTTATAATATGCATATACCTCATATAACTCTATATAAGTTTTGAAAATTTCTCAACGTTTTATTGCAAGGACAAATAAGAACCTTCTATCAATTGGCCGTTAATGGAGTGATAAAAATATTAAAATGACCTTTCTAAAATTAAAAATAAATTAAAAAATAAAAATCAGCTAATATAAAATTACTATTATACCCTTTATTCTTGAGATTTATATACCCAAGGGAAATAGGTTTTGGGAATCAATAAAGTGTAATTTTGGTATTTATTAAATTTAATCAGTTATGTGCGAGACAAATATTTTTTTAACGGTGCATTTTTAACAGTAACAGCCGAAAAGTCATTTTTTACAATAATTTTAAATTCTTGAGGGAGTTACCCAAAATAAAAGATCTCAACATCAAGTGTTTGGTTCACTTATTCCATAGGGGAAAGTGAGAATGTGATTTTGAAGGTTGAAATGACCTTAATTGTGCTTGAATAACTTCTTGTTCTATGGACCATAGTATGTCTTATTTGATTAAATCCTAACACCGATAATTAATCCTCCCAAACCTCGCAATGGAGGGAATTTCGTGCACTAGGTTTGCCCTTTTTTATTAGATAATTGTTATCGTTATGGTGCTCTTTTGTGTGAAACAAGCATGGCCCTAGGTTTCTCATTTTGCTAAAGCATTCTTTAAGAGTTAGGCACAGGAACACAGGTTGAAGATTGACTTGAAAAAGAAAAGCTATGTTGGCCCAGAACATATGGCTTTGGCAAAAGTGGGCCCTTTGTTTTTTATAATTTAGTTATCTTCTGTACACTTCAACTGATTTGATTAATCAGAGTATGATATTCTATGAATCTTAACCTTTTTTGCTTTCCTAATTATATATATATCATATATATATAGTTTGGGACTTTTGTGGGAAATTTGTTTTGGTGTACCGAGACTGTTTGATTACCCTTTACTAGTGACTTGTGGCTTTACGGAGTTCAAATTATTCAAATCTTTGGTCACCAACTATGATAGCCCCGAAGATACTTTAAAAATAAATAATATTAAATATTAAAGACAATCCACTCATCACTTTTTCGATTTTTTAATTTTCATTTGGTATTAGTCTTTTAAAAAATAACAAAAAAGGTCTGATATTTTTGTGCAAGTTGAAAAATAACATTATGATATTTGAAATTAGTTGGCTGCAAAATCATTAGAAATGGGGGATATAGCTTGTGGGTGGACTTACGGACCCAAATTAACTTTTAAATACATATAGATGAGTAGAGATTATATATATATATATAATCTGATAGTGTTGGGTGTATTAGAACTTTTCATAATTCATTATCAAGTATATACAGTTATTCGTTCCATACTCATCGAATAATTAGTGAAAATTTTCTTGAAGGTGGTAGAAGGAATTCGAACTCCAATATGTTAAGAACAATTTTGACATATTTTTACAAGCAAACTACCCTTGTACAAAATATCATTCTAGGATTTTTATTTTAAAAAAAATTATTTATTTTTCGTGAATATTATTCTATGTTATGTACCACTTCAGCAGTCATATTTAACTGTTTTAGTTTGTTAGTGTACCACTTTCAGTACACAGTATGCGTAATAATTGTCTATGCTTCATATATATTATTGGGTTTTAGCCGTGTTCTTATGCATCACACTAAAAAAACAAAAGGAAGCTAGCATTTAACCCTTCTATAGCTCATATAACTCTTTATGAGTTTTGAAAATTTATTGTAAGGACAAATAAGAACCTTCTATCAATCGGAGAAGTTAATGAAGTGATAAAAATATTAAAATGACCTTCCTAAAATTAAAAATAAAAATTAGTTAATATAAAATTACTATTATATCCTTTATTCTTGAGATTTATATACAAAAGGGAAATAGGTTTTGGGAATCAATAAAGTGTAATTTTGGTATTTATTAAATTTAATCAGTCATGTGCAAGACAAGTATTTTTTTAATGGTACATTTTTAATGGTAACAACCGAAAAATCCTTTTTTACAATAATTTTAAATTCTTGAGGGAGTTACCCAAAATAAAAGAGGAGTGTTATTTGTTTAAATTCTTGAGGGAGTTACCCAAAATAAAAGAGGAGTGTTATTTGTTTAAAAAATACTTAGCCCCTCACTAAAGAATAATAGAACTAACATTTGTAAGATTTGGAATCCATTTTATCTATAGAAACCCTTCCAAGATACCATTTTGATTAGGAAGATGATAGAATTGACTACTATATTGTCCTAAAAATCTGATGTGACTATCCAAAAATTTGGACTCAAATATTATTCTTTCCATAATCTTTCTAAAATCCTTACAATTTAAACATAATTCTTTTCCTATCTTAAAATCTCAACTCATACACTATTCTTCCATCTCTTTTTCCTCTGCGTTTTTCGGATAATTGGAGAAAAAAAATTGAATCAAAAGTTATTGGTTTGGTTTGGTCCAATTCGACCCCTAATCCATGAAAAGATATTCAATATGCCTGATGTACAATGCCTACATGACATGATTGAATATGATGTGTTTAGGCACACCGTGTATACTGAATTTCTTTACGAAATCCAAAACATAGATAAAACTGAGAAAAAAAAAAAAAAAATGTTTTGGTAAAAAAATTACTGTGACGCCTTGATTTCCACTTGGAACATTTAATGCGTTTTAATTATTCATATGAATGACATTAAACAAACGTACTTCGAAAATAGTGCAGAAGAAGTAATGACAATTTCTTGGTCAAAATGATTACACTAAACAAAGAACAAAGGGATCGTATCCCAAAAATTTGGCAAGGCATTGACCATAAACGAAGCCATAAATAGATTCTCGTGAAATAGTAATTTCTTTCTCACCAATCCTTCTACTTGTTTATGTGTTGCATTTAATGATATTTAGTTGTCTCCCACACACACACACAGAGTATAATATGCAAGTATGATATAATATAAGCAAGTTGTGTTCACATGGATTTTTGAACTGATGTAGATTTGACCAGCCATTTTGATAGAAAATTATTATTCAAAAATCTGGTGCTGTTTGATTTTTCAAAGGGTTGTTTGGATACATATAAGATAAAATAAAAGAAAATAAATGATGTATTAATTATAAAAAAAAAAAAAAAAAGAGGAAAAGAAAAGAAAGAATAGTAATAATTTCTATTTATGTTTAGATAGATATAAGAGAAAAGAAAAAAAATTATACTATTTTTGTTTAGATATGATAGAAATGAAAAAAGAAGAGAAATGATAACAACCAAATTATTATCATGTCATTTAAAATAGATGGGATATGAGTAAAATAATAATTTCTTCATTTTAATTATTGAAGATAATTTCGAAATTATGAAAATACTATTTAAACACAATCCTTTCTCACCCTATCTTCTCATTTTTGGAGAGATAGGAAATGAGGGATTACCATTCCTCAGGATCATCACTTTTCTTTTCTCACCCTATCCCTCCAAATATACCCTATCCAAACGTATCCTAAATGTATTAAGTGTGTTTTCAATTAAATGTGTTCCACAAAACACTTTAAATATGTTGAAAGTGGTAAGCATCATTTAAAATAAGGTAAATTTTACGGAAGGACATCATTTATCACTGAATATCACCTATTATTAAATGTTGAATGCTGAAAAATTTAAAAATTATTTATTTTTAAATTACCACTTAAAATTTAAGTCTTAAAATTTTCAGTACTTCATTAAAATGGCACCCAAGTCATCCTTACTAGTTTTAATTTTAAGAAAGAATCATAACACAATAATTTTTAGTTATCTTAATTGACAAATCCATTATTATTATTGTTAACCACTCTCATAATTTAAATCTTACAAGATTAATTGTCAACCATAATTGCATTTTAACTTTTAGGAGAGCACCACTTGAGCTTTATTTTATAAGTTAACAAGTCATTTTAAATTGCACACAAAATCAACTTACTTGAGATTGGATTCAAATAGGGTTTGGTATCCTTCCATGATTACTCGAGCTTTTGGACAAACATAACATCCAATAAGCGCATGTAATTGAGGGGGGCTGTTAGAATATATATTAATATATTCTAACAGCCCCCCTCAAACTCAAGGTAGATTGAATGAAACCAGCTTGAGTTTGGAAATGAGATCTTGAAAGCCGTTGCTGACTGTGTCTGACATGGCAACTGAC
>JAOTQH010230477.1:0-13856 GCA_025631255.1 Cornus kousa
CGCCTGGGTAGAGGAAAGGTGAAGTGCTTATATGTGATGGTGTTATCTCCAATTGGTATGAGGCCTTTTGGGGTGAAACCCAAGAGCAAAACCGTGCGGGCTCAGGCCAAAAGCGGACAATATCATGTGGTGGAGTGGGGCGTTACACACATGGTAGAATGTAATTATATATATAGTTGTGGGGTTAGTGTGTAAGAATGTAACCTTGCTCTCGTGTGTGTATATATATATATATATGCCCTTATGTATTAGGCTAAATGAATGAAGGAAAACAATTTTCTGCCGCCACTGATTCTCCTCTTCTACTTCGCACTCACTGATTCTCATCTTCTACATGGTATCAGACGATCCGCCAATGTGGGTGTGATTGAGTGTTGCAGCGGCTTGATTCGAGGGTCGCAGAGCTTCCATCCGTGAGGCTTCCTCAGTTCTTCCGCCGTTTTTTGTTTTTCGTTGCCGACTCCTGCGGTCCTCGTGTTTGCTTGGCGCGTTACAGGTAGTTGAGTCCTCGTCGTCGGCTGCGTCGCGCTCACGATCTCTCTCTCTCTTCTCTTCGTTCCAGCTTGCAGTGGCAAGATCTGTTGCTTGCAGTGGCTCGCGATCTCTCTCTATTCTCTTCGTTCCAGCTTGCAGTGGCAAGATCTGTTGTCGTCGGGGGTCGATTTGTCCTCTTCGCCGTCCCCTGTTACGTTGCATAGTTGCTCGCGCATCAGATTCGGCACACCTTGCGCATCAGATTCGGAAGTTGCAGAGCTTCCTCAAGAAGACGAAGTCCTTAGCAACCAGATCCGACCCGGATACCCGCAACCAGATCCGACCCGACTATAATATTAGTCCATGTTAGACGTGTAGACTACCTCTCTCTTACTTTATGGTGCAGTTATTGGTGCTTGGCTGCTTGCTGCAATGGTTAGCTCGGTGCTATATCGTTACCACCCTTTTTGGATCTTTCGCCCACAATTGTTCCGCAAGGGTTTTCCTTCCCAATGCGCAGTTATCCTGCGGTCGGAAAGACTCATCCACGTGTTCTCTGCAACCACTTCAATCGCCGGCGTTAATGATGACAAGTACAGTTATCTATTTAAAAGAAGCTGCTGTGGCTGTGCAGACACATTCGTTGTCGCCAGTGACGAAAAGTACGGCAAAAAACAGGTTATCAGCATCACACCACAGCTTTACGAGTACTTACTGTCAAATGTTAGGGAGCCAGAGGTGAACACTTCAACTTCAACTCGTTAGTCCTGGTTTTGAACAAAACACAAATATATATATATATATATATATACACACACATAGAAATGAACATGCATACATATTGTATATGGACGCACACGCAGATATGACTTTACTGCATTTCAGATCCTACGGGAATTAAGAGAGGAGACTGCCACCACGCGGGGTAGTCAGATGCAGGTACTTTTTTTAATATCATTTTTTTTTCCCCAGAATGTGTGTGAACTATATATATATATATATTTGGGGTTTTAATATCATTCTGCTATACTTCTGATAAATTCACCTTTTTCCCGTTGGGTTGGGGGAGGGGGAATTGTTGAGAATGGCAAAATTTCGGGATTGGTTCTCTATTTGTGGTTTTCCAGAGTTAAACCTGGTTAGTGCATGTATAGCCCTCTCGCTCCTTTTGTTCAACCATTTGATTGGGTTCTTTGTACCAATTGGTCAGGCGAGAGTTTCTTCCCCTCCCCCTTTCAACAATGCATAACTAGTATCTAGTATAACACTACCTTAGTTGAACTGTAATCTCCTCTCTAGAATTTATATATTTCAACTTCATCAGCATTGATTACTCTTAGAATAGACTTAGTTTGCACACAGTAGAAATTGCCATTTTTTTTGGGAATAAACAATGCCTTTTTCCTTTTTCCTGGTTGTAGCAAATTTTGTACTTGTAATGGGGAATTTAACAACTATCAGAAAAAATGAATTCTATCTCAATTCTCATGTGATTGATTTTTTATAAGTGCATACACTTCAATGTTTTATTTCTTTATTTTCCCCCATTAAACAAAAACAAAGATGGGAGAAGAATTCCCTTCCCAATAATTTCGTTTTTATTTGTTTGACTCCATTTAGATATCTCATCAATTGGTGCCAGCGTTGATATATGATGAATAGACTGTTGTGGGTGACCTTGTAGGGAAGATCTCGTGATCTTAATGATGGGGTGGCTGATGAAGAATGACCACTAGGAGATAATGGTTGTATAAACATCTGATTGTGTGACTCCACCAGTAATAGACCATCATCGTAAGGTGACCTGTGGAGAACAGATCTTATTACTTGACTCACTCCATTGCAAATAAGTTGCACTAGGTGAAGAGCTCCCGTTGATGATTTTCAAGTCTTAGTCCATTCTCAATTTTGTTTTTCTGTAAAGTCTCATTTACGACATAAATTTAATATTATGATAATTTTTACAACTTCAAAAATATCCTTTATGATAGTTTTTTGGATGGACGACTTCGCTAGGTAGGATTTTGACTATTGATAATCTGAGAAGGAGAGGTCAGATTATTGTCAATCCATGCTGTATGTGCAAGAAAGATGAGAGTCGGTCAGTCGTCTCCTCTTGCATTGTCCGGTAGCTCATAATTGTTGGGCTTTGCTTTTTGCCCTTTTTGGTGTTTCTTGGGTTATGCCGGAATCCCCGCAGAGTATGTTTGAGGCTTGGAGAGGGTGTACAGGGAGGAGCCAAGTCCAAGGTGCTTGGAGGGTGGCAGCCCTTTGCTTATCGTAAGGGTTGTGGTGTGAGCGAAACAGATGGTCTTTTGATGGTGTTGAAGTTCCAACTTGGGTGCTTAAGTTGTCTATTCTTTATACTTTATTTTTTTGGGTTCAGGGATGGAACTGTAAATCAGTTGGGGATATAGTGTCTTTTGTGGATATGTTGATTGTATAGCGGACTCTCTTGGTCTGGCTTTTGTTCTTGGGATGCGCTCCCCTTTTGAGTGCTCTTCAATGTAATCTTACTTATCAAAAATAAATAAATCCTTTATTTTTACATATGAAAGGCCATTACCCATGTCCAGCTTTGTTACGTATGATGCTGGGATGAAAAGATAGGAGACAGACATAGCCTTATATATATAGGCATTAACAACCTTCTTATCACTCATCCAACAGTTTTTGGTTTTTTATGATCTTATTAAATAAATTAAGTTGTCAAGACACACCATTATTCCCCTAAACACTTCCAAGCCTTCATTACAGAAGTACCATCTGATCCTAAAGCTTTCTTGTTTCTGTCTTACGGCTCTTACTCGATACAATTTTTACTTCACACTCCTAATCTTATTAAAAGAATATATTTTTTTTTTTGTTTATTTTCTTGAGGTTGTATTTTTTTTATACTTAAGCTTCCTATATCTTTTCATTTAACTAATTACCAAGATTTTCTCAATTTTCATCACATTTCATCAAGAAACTTAGGTACTCAGTCCTGATAAAATTAAAATGATAAAAAGCTTTCTAGTTCTTTTTTCTGCCTTAACTCAGTAAGTAAGCATATATTATTCACCTGCTTATGAAAAAAAAGAAAAACAAAAAAGTATGCATATATTATTCTTCACATCCTTCATACCTAATTTAGAACAAATTTGCTGTTTCTTGTATACCTGGCATCTCTTACTACCTTTTCAACTTCCTTGTTTGTGTATATGTATTTTTTCTAATTCATTTTTTGGTTAAATTTTAAAACAATTCTCCTAATATTGACACCTTGAAGCCTACTTAGACACGTTGTCACTAAAATTACACTGTTTTATACTTTGATAATTACCATTGAACTTTTTCTTGGTTGTATCTGCACTATCACCTTTGTTTGTGGATATTGAAGTTGGGATTCTTTGTTTACCCAGCCAGGTATAACAATTCTGGCATTATAAATGTCTCTTAAGCTATGTTGTCTCATAGGCATCACACCTAGATTGTAAATCAGATTGTTGAAATTATTTTAGGGAACGGTTAAATTTGGAAGTCTTGAAACGGTATATTGAATATTTTAATGCATGGACTTGATAGGTATAACTAATTTTTGTTAATTCATTTTTGTCTGGCATCCTTCAAGTTGTGAGATTACAAGTTAATATGTCCATGCTCTGTTAACAGGTATCTCCTGATCAAGCACAACTACTTGCAATGCTTGTCCAGATTCTTGGGGCAGAAAGGTGCATCGAAGTTGGTGTTTATACAGTACGGATCTATGAATTTTGGAATTTAATTCCTTCATTTCTTAATATCTCTAGCTCAAGTGGTATCTTTTCCTTCTCATAAATGGGAGGGTGAGACTTCAAGTCCCTATTGGGGCATAGTGAGTGTGTGTTCTTTTCGATAAAAAAAAATTCTTATTTTCTTGATCAATCCTATTCTTTTGATTTCATAATATACTCGGGATACCCAACACCCAACTTAATCAAAATGTCTAAATTCTAACCACAATTGATTGAGTACTTATGCCAAATAAAGTTCAAGTCCATCATTGTCATATTTTTATTTGTGAAACATTAGGATACCAGCTGTTATAGTCTATTGACCTGAAAGGAAATTTCATCCTCAAACTTTTAGTGTTATACTCTTCACAAACGAGATCAAAAAACAAAAATTCAGTTGTCAATTTCATTCATTGTTCAAAAATCATCCTGTAAACCTATATGACCTACTATCTCAGTTATGAAGGGTTAAATTTATCATGAAGGAGCAACTCAAACTGCTAAAAAACTCTAGAAGGCTAGCCTTATAGTTCTTTCTCAATGGAAAGAATATAGCTCAAAAAACATAAATTCAGTTGTCAATTTCATTCATTGTTCAAAAATCATCCTGTAACCCTACATGACCTACTATCTCAGTTATGAAGGGTTAAATTTATCATGAAGGAGCAACTCAGACTGCTAAGAAACTCTAGAAGGCTAGGCTTATAGTTCTTTCTCCATGGAAAGAATATGTATGAGAAAACTCCTTGAGGATTATTACTATGGTCGACTACCAAAGAGGTAGAAAAGGTGATGAAGTGCACAAAGGAGCATGTGGTTGTCACATGATTGGGCATATTCTCAACAAGAAGACCATCATAGTGGGGTACTTTTGGCTTTTTAATGTTGTTCCTTGTTGCAAGTCTATAGTAATTGGGAATGAAACCTTGTTTATATATTATTTAAATGGGTAAAGTACAAATATCCCCAATATAATATACGAGTAGTGTATGTAACCCCTCACACTATCTTTTGTGCAAATAACACCTTTATCTATTGAAAATAATTGCAATTTGTACCGTGTCAACTGAAAAATTAAAGTGCGAAAAAACCCCTCCTGTAAGTGTGAGGGAAAAGAATAAAAAAATACTGCATATTATCTCCGGTACAATCTTTTGGCTGTTGATACTTAGACTGCTAATGGATTGTTCGGGTGCAATAATAGTTTAAGGCTATAAATGGAACAACAAAATTGTGAATTGTATTAGCATAATTATATGGGTTAGATATATAAAACACCCCTAAGGTTTACTTTTTGTGCAAATAACACCCCTATCCTTTAGTTTGGGTATACAAGTCCATTAAAATTTTAAAAATGTTGCGAACATGGGCTTATCTAAACTAAACAGTTAGAAAAGTACAAATGTCATGTGCGTGGCACATGACTAATTAATGGTACTAAATACCCAAAATGCCCTTACCCATATTCTATATAAATCTCATCCTCTCCTAATTCCCTTTGTCTCTATGGCTCCTCCCTCTCTCCTCCCCCAACATTCCACTGTTTCTCTCTCCCTCTCCCCACTGTTTCTCTCTTTCCCAACGTCTGGGTATTTTACTATTTTTTTATTTTACTTCAAGAAAGGTATTTTAGTATTTTCATTGCTTTATTAACGGCTGAATGACGGGAGGCCCTTATTCGCCCCAAAAATGAATGTTAGGGGGTTTTGAGAACCTATAGGGGGTTATTTGCACTATATGCATACTAAGGGTGTTTTTTGCACGTGACCCTAATTATATACTCTCTCCGTCCCAATTTAAGCGTCGCTTTTGCTGAGTAGGAATTTTTAAGGGGACATGTGGGATATGCATTGTCTCCCTGGAAAGTCACTAACTTACCCATTTAAGTTTTGAATATTCAAGTTTGAAATTTTAAACTCCAACGACATATATGGAAAGATGTAAAATATACTGTTTGAAATAGGAAAGTTGACAATTATTTTGGGACAGCCCAAAAAGGAAAGCAAGACACGTTTTTTGGGATGGAGGGTGTATATACTATGTCTTTTGAAAAAATAATTTAATTGAATTGCAAAAAACTCTCCCTATGATATGGATATTGTGCGTATAACCTCTTGAGATGGTGAAAGGATGTATTTGTAATTTGCAGTAACCTTTAATGGCATGCGCTTTGCACATTTTCAATATTGTGGAGGATTTTTGTGTTTTTTTGGTGGGTAATATATATATATATATATATATATATTTGATAAGTAATAATAACATAAAAAAGTGTTCAAAAGGGGAACGTCTCCCTTAAACAGAAGTGGAACCGGCGCTAAGGCCCCAAAGGATCCAATAAAATAATTAAATCATCAGATCCTCTTCACGTAATTGAAAAGAGAACGAAGAATGTGAAGTTTCAACATTATCGTAGACGACTCTTTCTCTTTGAACATTCTACTGTTTCTCTCCTTCCAAATGTACCACCATAGACAATGCGAAACAATTCTCCAGAAATCGCGTACATCCCTTCTCACACGACATCCTCTCCAAACATGAATAAAGTCCTTAGCAGATCGTGGCATTACCCAACGCATGCCGAACAACCCAAGAATAAGATTCCAACAGTCATTCGTCACAGGGCAATGCATTAGGAGGTGATCAACTGACTCCCCATCTTTTTTGCATAGACAACACCAATTAACAATACAATTGCCCCCTTTTCCTCAAGTTATCAATTGTCAGAATCTTTCCCCAAACCGCGGTCTAGACAATGAAAGCCACCCTAGTTGGAGCCATGGATCGCCAAATAGTCTTTCACGGGAAGTCACAATTATCGAAATTAGATAGATATAAGAACAAGGATCTTACTTCGAAACAACCGTGGGAATATGGAACCCAAATCAAATCATCATGATCTCTGCCAACACCCTCCAGCCGATACAAAAGATCTAGAAAGACACATACCTCATCCAACTCCCAATCCTGAAAAGAACGCCGAAAGTGCATATCCCATAATCCCACTGATATCAAGCCGATAACAGTCAGCTACGTAGGCTTGTTTATCAACTGCAATATTGAATAATCTAGGAAAAGTACGAGATAATGGCTGATCACCACACCAAAGATCTTCCAAAAAACAAACGCGACGTCCATCATGGACTTTGAATCTGATATAAGCAGAAAAGGCATCCCATTCCTTCCGAATAGACTTCCACGTTCCTACACCTCCCACAAGGGAAACCGGACATGTAGACCAGTTGCCAACCTCTTCCCCAAACCGACAAGAGACTAACCTGCGTTGAGGACGATGTATTTCCCTCCCATATCTCCATAACCAATTGCCCAAGAGAGCTTGATTGAAAGGAATTAATCATCTTATGCCAAGACCACCCAATTTCATATGCTTGCAAACATGCTTCCATCTGACAAGGTGATACTTGGAACTCATCACCCCTTCCTCCCCATAGGAAGTCCCTTTGAATTTTTTCAATCCTATCCGCAACAAAGCAAGGGATTTGGAACATAGAAAGAAAATAAGTGGGGAGGCTCGATAATGTACTCTTAAGAAGAGTAACTTTACCCCCCTTGGACAAGTATTGCTTCTTCCATCCTGCCAATTTCTTCACATACCTGTCAATCACTGAATCCCAACTTCCCACTATCCTTGAAGACCCCTAGGGGCAAATCCAAATAAGGAATAGGGAAAGAACTCACCCTGCATCCAAGAACTGCAGCTAAAGAGGAAATATCCTGAACATTCCCTACCGGGACAAGCACACTCTTAGCCACATTGACCTTTAGCCCGGAAACCGCCTGAAAACAAGCCAGGATGCACCTCAAATATCGGAGTTGAGACACATCAGTATCATAGAAAACCAGGGTATCGTCTACAAAAGTAAATGAGAGATCTCCATTTGATGGACTGAATCTTTGCCCACCCTGAATCCCTTAATAAAACCAAGGTCCTCTGCCCTGTGCACGAGTCTGCTTAAACCCTCCATAACAACAAGAAAAAAGAAAGATGACAAAGGATCACCTTATCTTATACCCCGAGTGCAACCAAAGAAACCAGCGGGAGAACCATTCACAAGAATTGAAAACTTGACAGACGAAAGACAAGTCTCAATCCACTTCCTCCATTTACTTCCAAACCCCATTCTTGGTAACAAATAGAGTAGGAAATTCCAGTTCACATGATCGTATGCTTTCTCAATTTCAATTTTGCATAAAACTCCAGGAACACCACTACGCAATCTGGAATCCACACATTCGCTTGCAATAAGAACTGAATCAAGAATTTGCCGTCCTCCAACAAAAGCGTTTTGGGTGTTTGAAATAAACCCATCCATTACTTCCCTCATCCTTAGAGCAAGCACCTTAGCAATGAGTTTGTAAATACAGCCCACCAAACTAATTGGACGGAAATCCTTTATGTCAGAAGTGCCTCCTTTCTTAGGGATAAGGGGCAATAAATGAAGCATTAAGCAGCTTCTCAAAGACGCCAGTAAAATGAAACTCCTGAAAAGTACCCATTACCTCATTTCTTACTACCGCCCAACTTTCCATCAAAAAACGCATTAAAAACCGTCAGGCCCCGGAGCTTTGTCTCCATTACAACTTCTATCTTTAGGGCGGGCTTAAAAGACAGAGATGCATGACTCTCCATTGGAAAGGGCTTTACCTCGGGGGAAGAGAGAAGAACATTTTCCTTATTCCCAAGCTCCTTCCCGGTCGAACTACTCAACGCTGAGTCAAGATTAACCTCCTCCCCGGCGTGGTTAAGCTATTAGGCTTAGCTTAGTGAATGTAGAAGAGAAAAATGAGTTTCTAATCTTCCTTGGTAAAAAATTACGCACCTCTTCCTCCCTCCATAACTCCTCATCTTCCACCCGAATTCTTCCTATATGATTACTCCCCTCCTATGAGCATTAGCTAATCTGTGGAAGAATTTTGTGTTCCGATCTCCTCCTTTTAGCCAAAGGGTCCGAGATTTTTGTCGTCACGAAATCTCCTCCATACTAGCAATCTCAGCAAGAACAGGCTGACAGGAAGCTCTCCTAGAATGTAAAGACTCCACATCCCCTCCCGTCTCCTCATGACGATCAATCTCAGAAAAATCAGTAAGGACTCTGTTCTTCCTCCATTCCAGATTCCCAAAAACATCCTTGTTCTATAGCTTAAGAGCAAATTTGAGAGCTTTTAACTTCTTTGTTATCGTGAAACTGGGCGAACCTGAAACAATAACTCCTTCCCACCATGATCTGACTTTCCCTTGGAAATCCTCCGCTCGCAGCCACATATTCTCAAATCTAAACAGGGATCTTCGAGAACACAAACCCCCACAATCCAAGACCAAAGGAACATGATCAGAAGTGACCCTTGCTAACAATGCCTGAACGACATCCGGGAACTTCTCTTCCCACTCCCCATAAATTAAAAATCTGTCCAATCTTGAAAGAGTGATTGGATCCCTACCATTTGACCAAGTATAGGCTGCACCTTCCATTGGTAAGTCAACAAGAAAATGCTCATTAATAAAATCAGAAAATCAATCCATTTCCAAGGACCTTCTCCCCCCCTGTAGACCTCTGACGGGGACCTGACAGGGTTGAAATCCCCTCCCAAACACCAGGGGAGAGACCACAATTCTTGGGCATGGCTAAGCTCCTCCCAGAAAATAGGTCGCTCATCATCAACAACCGGTCCATAGACTCCAGTATAAACCCATTTGAAATTGTCCTCTTCCATCTTGAACACACAAGACAGAGAAAATCTCCGCATCTATACGTCTGTTCCAGATAACGATCTGCTGTCCCACATGACTAAGATCCCGCCTGAAGTACCTATAGCATTCAAGGCCTCCCATTCCACAAACATTACGAACTCCTAACCACCCCGTCAGAAATGGATGCCAACTTGGCTTCTTGTAAACAAGCAATCTAGGCACCCCACTTCCTTAAAGCTACCTTCATAACCCTCCTCTTGTTCGGATCATTGAGACCATGAACATTCCATGTAATGATTCGTAGCTTCATTAAAAACTTGATAAATTATCTCCCCTCCTCCCTTCCTAATACTCCTACTCCTGGTCCTTTCCCTTTCGAACACCACTTCTCTCTTCCCTTCGTAGTTGACTTCAGAGATGAGATTCTTCATCTTCTGTGCCCCTTTCCAGGACGATAAGGGCCTCGTATTCATAACTTCATTGGTTACTGCAACCTCTCTTCCCTCCACAATTGCTTGAAGGATAGATAATGTCTGATTGTCATTACCTTTTGAAGAGACTTCCAACAGCTCACTAGTGACTCCAATATTGTCAACTACCCAATCTTTCCCCATATCAGCAACCTCTTCATCAGGTCGCACCATAGCCAATGGTATTTTTTTGGTGGGTAATATTGTGGTGGATTTCTCATCATATCAGGGTAATATACACAATATCCATATTACTCGCTAGGGGGTTGCAGTTTACCCTTTTCAAATAAATTGTCAGATATATTGACATGCTCAATGTCGACTAATAGATTGCTCTCACCTGATATTATTTTTTCAAGTTGGTTCATTTCATTTGGTAAAATTGAAGCAACAATGTCAAAAGTTGTAGCCTAGTGGTATCTCCTCCATCATTCAAAGAGGATGGTTGAGGGTTCAAGTCCTCATAGGAGCAAAGTGGGTGTGTGAGTTATTTGCCGAAGGGAAAAAAAAAGAAAATGAAACAACTATGTGATTGTTTTCCAGGGATACTCATCATTGGCCGTTGCTTTAGTCCTACCAAAATCAGGCCGTTTAGTTGCTTGTGAAAGGGATGCCACATCTCTTGAGGTTGCAAAAAGATTTTATGACCGAGCTGGTGTTTTGCACAAGGTGATATGCGTCTCTTTACTAGTGCTAGTAATGATTCTTTTTTCTTACAGTATTCTGCTGCGATGGGATTGGAATGCATATTTATGTTAACTTATGGACCTAAAATTACATATTTGTGCTGCTCTTTTCTTCTTCAAGCTTCAGTTTTATTGTGCTGAGATAATTCTGACATCAGGTAGATGTGAAACATGGACTAGCAGCAAATTCTCTAAAATCTATGATTCAGAATGGGGAAGCTTGCAGGTATTTCACATTACGAACCTCATTGTTGTATGTAGCTAGTGATTTATTTTATTTTATTTTATTTTTTAAGTAAAAATTATTTGGACGCTTCGCTATCTGACCCAAAAGCTTAAGAAGCTATTAGGTGGGTTGTATGTAGCTTTTGATGTTTATACTATCATGCAATTTTTCCTCGTATCTGTTCTTTAAATGTAGTCCAGGTTAGGGGAGATCAAAATTGAGTATTTCTATCCCTTAAAGTCATATGAATTGGTCACCTTCGTATGACATTTATTTACATATTCTTTGTGAGCCATTTATTGAGAGTTGCTTTTCATCCTTGGGAGATGATTAAGACCAAATCTTACCTAGTTTCCCTTGGATAAACTAGCAGGTGTTTCTATTTCATCCACATGCATTGCATTTTCACTCCGTCGTGTTTGGATGTTGTAGCATGTGTAGTCTTCTTGTTGCTTTTGTTGAAGGATATAAATATTCAAGTTGCACCCTCTCTAACAGCTTAAGCTTTTAGAGTAGATGTTTGTTAACTTGGTATCAGAGCCAAAAGTCTCGAGTTCAAACCTCACCGTCACCTCACCGTCACCCTAATTAAAAATTGAAATACACGTGTTGGACCAAAAGAAGGCCACACGTGAGGGGCCATGTTGAAGGATATAAATATTAAAGTTGCACAGCAGCTTAAGCTTTTAGAGTAGATGGTTGTTAACATGTTGGAGAATAATTATAGGAGTGACTTAATTATAGGAGTCAATCCTATAATTATTCTCCAAACAGCTTAATGTGTGGAAGTGCTCATACAGGGGCGCTTTTCTGAAGCAGTCTGTGTATCGGTACTTAATTGAATGTCATGATGAAAATCCCTTACCACATTCGGTGTCAGATGTGAAAATCCATGGTCTACCAACAAAAGAATATTATGCAAAAATCAAATAAACATAATTTAATCTAGGCTCTAAGTGATGAGCAAGTTAAAATTTGAAACCTCTGTGTCTAGAGCATGTAATATGAAGTCAAACAGATCTTGCTTATTCTGAGAATTACAGTTATTTCAAAATTAAACCGTAGAATTGATTTATTCATCAAATTGAACTATATGTCTTGTAAAGAACCATAAGAAGTCATAGACATGCAATATTGATTAAAGCCATAAAGAAGTATAATCAAGCAGACATTACACAAAGATAGAAAGTAGCTTACCTGTGCTACCCTAGACATGTAAAACTATAAATTTAAATAAACCAGTTCAAGCAGCCAAAGCATAAATTCTAACATCTGAATATGATCTAAAAGTTCAAAAAAACATTGATCAAATTTCAGACTACTGAAGTTTGTAAATTCTAGAAAACTGTACTCTATAATGCACATTTAATTTCCATTAAACCAGGTTTGAACTAACTGTGCATAAACTTTCATCATAAAATTTCAGAAATAATAATAAATAAATAAAAGCTGGTAAAAAGTTCAAATAGTAATAAACATGCTCAATCATATAATACACACAAGGTTCATTCAATCAGGAATTTCAACAAATTCTGGTGGCTAAAAATTATCTAATCATGACATTGAATCATTTATCAAGGTTTTTACCTGAAAATAAGCAGTTTAGACCAATATCTTAAGCTAGAGTACAAAATAACATTTGCTTTTGGCCTATCAAAACCTAAATCATATTCTAAGCATAATAAAAATGTTAAAATCAAGGGGCTATTCTTTGGTGTAGTATACACAACTCTTGATTAATAGGGAGTAGGGACTGCACTGAAGAATGGCGATTTTTTTTCTTCCAATATATGTTAAAATCATTAAATAAACACACCAATATTATAAATTTCAAATTACAAGATTATATGATTACCTTTTAACTAGCTTGCACGACCATGCATAGCAAAACAGAAGTAACCAGAAGATTTTAAATCACCTACCTCCAAGTTTAAACCTCTTAGGGTGTCCTTGGACACTCAAAACTGTTCTGAAACTGACAGAAATAGTTGTTCAAGAGTGCCAACTTCAGTTTCGGCTTTTCCATACCTTTCTTCAGAACCTACTCCCTTGATCCAGCTCTGTGCAGTGATGGAATGGGATTCTCTTAGACTAAGGTGCGATTGAGTTTGAGTTTGAGGTTAAGTTTAGTTTGGTTTGAGAACTCCAAGTACTTTTGGAGATGTAATAGTAAAACCACAAAAAGGTCCTTTAAAATTTAATTTTTTTCGGTAATTAGGTCCTTTAAAATTTCATTTTCAAAAAACTTCTTACTTGTATCTTGGTACTAGTATTAATGTCTAGCATACTTCATTGGATGGTTCTTTTCATATGCTTTCTAGCTATCCGGGGTGTCCTCAAATTTGGTTCAAAAGAGGTTGAAAACCCGAGATTAAATTAGGACCTTCCAATGGCATTTTTGTATTTTATCTGAGGTGGTCAAATGGTCACAGTGGATTTAAGCCCATTTTAAAGCTTCATTGGGTTCATTATGACTCCAGGAAAATTAAGTCAAAATGCTTGTTGGGACTTCCTAGCAGAATCAATATCGAATTA
>JAOTQH010230485.1:0-13854 GCA_025631255.1 Cornus kousa
TAATTGAACAAAGAGCCATTAAGGCACTGTTTGGCTGTGCCTTAAAGGTTTTTATGGGCAAAAAAAGTTACAAAAAATTAGATAAGTGATTTTTTTTCCTTTAATTTTTTTTTTTTAATGTTTGGCTGATTCAAACAGTGCTTTAATGGCTCAATTGGACAAAAGCTTCGTGCCGCTTGCTTAAATGCTTGAGTTAGCGATAATTGAAATGCTTGAGTTAGTGATAATTGACAAAGTTTGTGTAAAACCCTTAAATTTCGTATCTTATATTTTATTATTTAGTATTTAGTATTTCAACGTTAGATTAGAGATATTAGAGTTTTTAAAATTTAAAATTTAAAATTTAAATAGGAGTCCTAGATTATCTCAAATGCAGTTATAATTATTATTTATAATTCACGTCGTATCAATTCTACGGGAATATTATTTCGTAAAAAAAAAAAATAGAAAAAAGAAAAAGAAAAATTGTGAAAGAGAGAGAAGTTACTGATACTTCCTACCTTCTGCAGTAGCCGGCACATACTGATACTATGGTGGTACCTAATGTAACCTACTTAATTGGTTTATATGAACAAATAGGTGTGTTCATTTGTCAAATTCGTTGTTTCTGGGTCCACAGTAATATCGCTTCTAGTTGTGCTCATTTTGCGGAATCCTACCCATATTTTGGATGTTGTTCGAGTTCATATAGCGAGGCATGTCGAACCAAATGTGGTATAGTAATCCACCCAAATAGAGTAAATGTTGTGAGTAACAACCTTGGTTCGGTCTTTAGGATGAGAAATGAGGGAATTTTCTTTACAGCTCAGCCGGGTGTACTTTAGGTGAGGAGGATTGGATTAAAAAATGGATGTTTTGAACTTCCGATCAAAAATCATCGTTTTTTAGTATTCTGAGATCTTATTTGTGAATTTAATGGCTTATGAGAATAGCTTAAGTGTCAAAGGTGTTATTTCTACCTTCATGTGGTTGATGGGGGGTTTTGTTGACTGATGAGAGAAGTGTGAGGCTTTTGCGGAGCACAGTAGTTTCATCAGAGTATGACGATGTTAAAATTGTTGAAATTTTTAAATGGGTGTCCGATGGTTTGATACCAAACAGGGTATACTTGGAGCCAATTGTAGATAAGATTGAAGTGTACAAAAAATCTTATTGCATGCGATTGAGAAAATGGGGTTTTGAAATATATGACTTCGTTTCTGCACTCTTTTCAGGGGAATCACATCTTTTGAGTGCATTTGTTGGGCTAGCGGCTACATTGTATCCCTCGTGCAAAGAGCTGTTTGGTTATATTTTCAATGAAACTGTGAAATTAGGTGGGGAGTGGTCTAAAAGGTGGATCGAAATTTGAGTACTGGACCATTTCTGAAAGTAGGTAATGGAGCGATTTGAATATTATAGTAATTGTAGTACTACTTCTTCTTTTCTTTTCTTTTCGTTTTCTTTTTTTTTTTTGCCTTAAATATTTTACTAGACTTTAGAATTTTTTTTTGTTGGTTTTAATTATGTGCATAAATCCCCCCGGGGCCGCCAAACGAATGGTGATTTGGGTCGGCTCCGGTTCCGAGTCCTGATTTACTATTTCCTAGATTGAGAGTGAATCCCTAGTTGTTCCTTCGTTGTTCGTCCCCCTCTTCATAGAATGTTGATTGTGATTGTGAACCAGCCATATAGATTTCAAGATTGAAATGTCTACCATTTTCGTTCAATTATCATAGTATCTAAATATTTCGTACGATGACGTACAGGTGGTAAAAAATGGCGCGAGTTCGTGAATTTTTTCCGGACGTAAATTACTTCACTCCTGAAGTGGTTTCGATCGGCCCCCATTTCTTAGGTGAGAGTGTTTTTATCCTAATTTATCTTATTTTGTACTTATGTATTAGGTATTATTAGGATTTGTTGTATTTATGTATTGGATATTAGTAGGATTTGTTGTATTTAAGTATTGAATATTATTAGGATGTGTGATTTTAAATTGAATATTATATTTTATTATCCTGTATCAGGTATTTTTAATATTTGTGAAATAATTGAATTGTAGACATATTTAACGCTTTTTGGTACTAATGAAAAAAATTAAAAATTGTAACAAATATGTATTTATTAAACACTGTTATTGTTTTTTGCTTTCAAAATTGTGACAACAATATATGTTAATAAATGTGGTTTTTGGTTTTTATTGTCATATGTTTCTTCTTTCTTGAGATCGCAAAAAAAGAAAACAAAAAAAATCACAGCATCCCAAACAAAAATTAACTTGCTAAAAAAAATCACTGGCAAAGACTATTGTACACACTTCGTATCTGCAAAATAAATAATAAAAGATGGGCCAAATAACAATTTTATTAATTTTGTTAAATATGGGTACAATCCTATGGAATTTTCTTTACAATAAAAAGAGTATATTCTCTAATTTGATCTCCTTTGTGATTTAGATCTTGTTGAATAGTTGAAGAAGAATGGTACGAGTGCTTGTTATTCTTTTAGAAATTAAGATTTTAGGATGCTTCGGAGGTTTGATGTTGATGGATGAAGAATCCTCCATAGCTTCAACGTTTTGTTCTTAAGAGGGAATTATTTGACCTAGCTTCAATACTACTCTCACCTTAATTTAGTCCCCCCTTCCTTTTCCCACTTCACTTCTATTTATAAATCTCATGCAGGGACAAGATGTTAATTTGAGCCACTTTAGATAACTATCACCACTATAATTCGGATAATTATCATAATTATCGTCAAATATATATATATATATATATATAATATATAATATTTTTATTAAGGATAATTATATTTTAACTCATTTGTTTCCTGACTGTCCTCAGTTCTCATCCTCTTACCTTTTCACTAGCTTTAATATCTTCCTTATTTTCCTCAAGGAACGCAATCAGAGCGCAATGTTAGCTTCCTTCTTTTTCATTAACTCTCTCCTACTTCATTATGAGTCACTTTGATCATCTCCCCATCACAAAAGCTTGAAACAAATAAAAAATACTCATAAATTTTGAAATTCAATCAATTTTGTTTAAGGTAAAGAACAGAATATGGTTTCTTAATCTTCAAAATTCTAACAAAGGGTTAGATGTCTCCCAATTTTCTTCAATAGTATCAAACCCTAGGTTAGAATTACTGGAATTCATGGATTAGTATAATTTAGATTTATTTTCTATGTGCAAAGTACGTAAATATTCCTTCTTGATTTAGAAACACCATTAAAGCACACCTGTGGACATCACCAAGTGTTTTGATTTAGAAACCTCCAACTATGTTTTTGGAAACTTGCATTCTCCATCAATATTCCTTCTTGCATACTGCAGTTACCTTACCCAATTTATTTCTAGTGAACATCAAGTTGAGTCTCCTTTTGACAGCATCAATCCTCAAAGCATCCATAAACTATGTAGCTGATTCAAATTTCAATCCCAATTTGATTTTCTTCTTCCCCATTTCCTGTCGATTGAAAAAAGATGTGGGCTGTGATTGTCAAGCCTCATCTTCTTTTGACGAGTCAGTCAAACTACGAAGCTCATCACTAGGTTCATATATCGTCTCATTGTCAAAGATATCAATAGTATCAATCGAATATTCGCATCATCCTCAAACACATAATCTAGTGGATCAAAAAATGGTTGACCTTCACTAGTTTGTAGTGCTTAAAAATGTTCAATGTCAACACCAAACACGTCCTCTTCTCCTCTATTTGCGGCAACAACATAATATGATAATCCATTGTGTAACTAACATTTCAAAGAACAACTTTATCATTTCTTAATAATTTCAAGCCCTCATGGATCAGCTATACGCACCTAGTAAAACATCTCACTCTTAATATTACATCCAATTTGAGTTAACATGTCTTCAATCTCTAAAATCAACATTATATCACATTCCACATGTCAATGTGTCACACATTCACACTTATCCAACAAATTACGTATGGGCCAGGTACACACTGAAAATAACCTCCATCATGAATTTCAACAACATAAAATTTACTCATGTACATAAACTTAAACACGTTAGAACAAAATGCATTTACTGAAAATTTTTGATAAATTATTTAGAAATTTATACCAATATATACACAATTCTAAGAATAGGTATATGGAATCAAACGTCAATTTCAGAATAAAAACAAAAATTTCTGTAGCATAGAGGGTTTTTTGTAGAACAAGAGGGTTATTTGCAAAAGCGGAATAGTTTATGGTTTTTTGCATTTCCCTCCATTTTTTTCAATTATAGCTTAGGTTATATAACTTATCAAATATATATATAGCTTAACTTATCAATATATATATATAGAGAGAGAGAGCTTAGATAAGAATCAATTACCACATAGACGATCTAACTTTCTTGCAAATTATCATCTTGCTAATCCATTTCTTTATTCATCTTGCCAATCCAATTCTTTATTCATCATAGGATTAAAAATAATTGCGGAGTTATCAAATTGACAAATTTGTCATTAAAGCAACCATAGGCAAAATAAACAAGCAAATGCGAAACATTAAAGATAATACAAAGTGCATGACATACAACATGATTGCATTTACTTTAAACTGGTTAATTTTGCTTCTTATTTTTTGAACCCTTAAGAAAGATATAGAAATTCCTCTAAAATACAAGTATGAAAATAATATTAATTACCCACATTACCTAAAAGAAAATTAAATAATTATAAGAGCTCAGGAAAAGGGCAAAAAAAAAGAAAAAAAAAGAGCAAGGGGTCACAAAATTCTGCTTGGACATTCACTTCTAGTCCCAAATTAAAGCAAGACCGAAAGACATTAGACATATTCTGCTTGGACATTCACTTCTAGTACCAAATAATCAAACAAAGAGAAGCCATTAAACATATTGTAGCTTCTGTAACAGTACACCATAAATGCAGTATTAAATGAATTATACAGTGCATTACAATAAGCAGATGATAGTTAAACATACTGTACCTTATTTTCCATGTGTCTTATTTGATTTTTATGTTTTATGTTATTTGGTAGATGATAGTTATAGTCTTAGTCTTTTTAAATAGTCATGTGAGTTTTTAAATACTTTGGAGGGTTAAGATTTATTAGTTATTGAAGTAATCAAGGGCTAGGATGCTAGGGTTGCAGCTTATCGCTATTGCCCTGCACCACCTGTCTTCTAACTCTTGATAATGTTGATTAAACACAAAACAAAAAAAACAAAAAACAAAAAAAAAAAATACACACAAAATAAGAAAGGAGGAGCAGAGATGAGTCTGTTTGAGGGAGAGAGAGAGAAGAGAAAGATGTATAGAGAGGGAGAAATGGGTAAAGAGTGGGGGGTTTTTTAATATAAATTTGTGAGAAGGGTAAAATGGGAAGAAAAAGGGCAAAAAGGGGAAACCGGATTTACTTTATGTTAAATATCACCAAAATGTGGTCAGAGGGGGTGTATTTGTACATTTTTTCAAAAATTGGGACTAAACTGCTCACTCTTGAAAAGTAAGGAGTGTGCACAAACATATACTCTAGGGGGTGTTTTCTACACTTAACGCTTATAAAAATTTACCATTCAATTTTAGATATATGCATTTATCGCACAATATGTGAAACAATTTTTTGAACCCATCTTGCTTTAATTTATGATTAGTATCTTCTCCAGTTTCTCTCTTTCAAATAATCGAGTCTGGGTACTGAAAATGTTTGCTTTGTGGAATTTGTGAACTCTAATCTTGACTACATTTGCTTTTGTACTTCTAGTTTTGCCAAAGTCTTTGTGACAAGGTTTGCTAAGTTACATGCTATATTTAAGTTTTGGTCTTGCTCGTCTTAAATCCTCTTGATTTTTTATGTTTCTCTCAAATCTGTAATTTCAACAGTTGTCCCTGCTTTAGTTACGGCAATTAAAATTATCATCAGGAAATAACACGTAACATGAAATATTATCTTGAATAATGTTTTTATTCACCCATAGTTAGTGCATAAAATATGGACTTAATGTTGATCTTCGATTTAAGCATAGAGTAATTGAAAATTCTTCTTCCCCTTATTTGTTCTTACTTTGATAATTTATCCTACATGTATTTGGCACGTCAATATTCCAACCGCGAGAGCTGGCCTTTGCACAACAGTAAGGTTGCTCCACTGAGACCTGGAGGAAGTTCAAACCAAGGACCACATGTATGCAAACCCTCCCGAGACTCTACAATGGCAGGAGCCTCATTCACTAGTCTAGCCCTTTAATATTCCAACTGTCACTTCTCTCTTTTCTAAAGATCCTATTTTATGCTTTCTCTATTTCAATAAAGACCTTATTGGTATCTCTGTTCTTTATCTATATTTGTCCATTGATCAGCTTAATAAATTGTTTTATTGTTGATGTTCTTTGAATTATTTGTTTTCATTAATTGTTTAATTAAGGTTCTATGTTTTTTAAGTAATCATGTATTTGGTATAGCCGACTTAGTTATAGAGTTAATTGTCTTTCTTTTCCTTCTCTGAACATAATTAGAATAAGGGTTTGTGTTTTTTCTAAGCCTATAAATATAACAGTATACGTCTGTCTAGGGTTGGAAAACCCTATTCACGCACAGAGAGACTTGAGAGGAAAACAGAGAGGCTCAAGGAGGAAGGAAGGAATTGCTTCTGGGTTGAACCAAGAGCAACAGAGGTGTTGAACTGCAGTCTAGAAATTTGCCGGAAGCCCAGAGACGACGGTGAAAGGTTTCAAACTGAAATCTAAAGGCAAATTTTTAACCAATTATGTTTTTCAAATGAATTGAACTCAATATTGATTGTCCAACATTTTATTCTCTGTACTGAAAATACAATAAAATGATAATTTGTTTCAGTGACTCATTTATTTACTGATGCAAAAATCTAAAATACTTTTTGCGTCCTCATTGGCATCTCTTAAATGTTATTATTTTACTACATAATGTTAGTACCAAGCATACCATCATCTCCTCAACACTTTCAAGCCTCAACGGGGATACCATTTGGTCCTTGAGCCCGTCTTTATTTTATCTTAATACAATTTAACTTACCCTAATCTTGTAAACAAAATTATTTTCTCTCATCTCTAAGATATTATTCTCGACTTATTTTCCCTTGTGATTTTCAAAGGACAACTTCTCATAGTAATTTCTTGTTCTTATCTCATATTTCACTAATGCTCCTACATTCTCACTCTTGCTACATTTAATATTACATTTAATATTATTTAGTGTCTAATTTTTCAATCCTTTAACATCACAGGTTTTCATATTTGTCATCCCATCCTTTATGCCCTTTTATTTCAACCATCGTTAGATACATCATGATTGCATTTTACTTTATTTTTGTTGATTTTGCATCATATTTTGCAAACACTGAGAGGAAAAAAAATAAAAATACAACTTACAAAAAAGGACACTGGAAATTGTGTCTTCAAAAGCAGAAACAAATTGGCATTGTCTTCAAAAGCAGAAAAGGGGGGGAAATGTATGCATATGTGTTTAGAGCAAACAATAAAATAACATTTTACAAACGAAGAAATAAAGATGTACACAAATTGGCATTGTGTCTTCAAAAGCAGAAAAGGGGCGAAATGTATGCATATGTGTTTAGAGCAAACAATAAAATAACATTTTACGCACTCATTGTGGCAAACGAATAAATAAAGATGTAATATTTAAGTTGCTACCTTCAGACTCTTCTTTACTAATGCTCCGGTACTCAAATGCCTGACCACCTTTTGGTCAAGCCCACGTCTGATCGTGAAGTTAAATGGTAGATTTTCTTACTCAGCTCTTTCAATAGGGGAAAAAGTGCTATAAATATCCCAAGTGCTATAAATATCCCAAGAAGTGCACTCCCAGTTGCGAATCCCCTCCTAATATTGCCAAAGAAAAAGTCATGCATTTTAAAAGCACATCTTCTCAATGGCATGTAATTGGATTTTTTATAATCTCCAATATGATGTAGAATTTCTTCCAAATAAAGACGCTGTGGTAGCAAACCACTGGACACCCGCTTGAAAATATCAACAATCTTTGTATCCTCAAAATGTGATACAATAATATCTTTGTCCTTCAAAATCCCAACACTCCTCTCATCGCATGCCAACACTCCCATCAACCACATGTAGGTACAAATAACTCCATTTTTATCTACAGTATCCTCGCAAGATATTAGATTCTCAAACAAAGTCTCTGAATGTTCTGAAATAACTACTTTAGGAAGTTTAAAATGTCCACCGTTGAACTCCATTCTACCTAGTTCAAGAACACTGCCCGCTTCAAATGAAATTCCCAAATTCTCTCTCAACATATAGGCCGAATTTATGTTGTTTTCATTCAAAACGCTCTCTGCAACAGCTAATCCAACAGGGAAGATCACATACGGAGAACTCATGTACATCCTAACCAAATCTAATAGATGGTTAGGACGAGCAGCTCCAAAATTAGGCAAATCAATCCCTGGAGAGTTTCGTACTCTGTACCCAGAAATAATATATTTGCAAAATGCAGCTAAATGTTGATGGACTTTAATCATCACATCAGGAGGATTAATATCTGAACCGTACAATCTTACGGAAAGAAGTTTATGAACCACCACGAATGGGATCTGATTCGATAGCAGACAAAGGTCCCTGCAACATTTTTTGGCACTGATAACCCCAAAATACCTTCCACCACTCTCATCACCCTTAGCCAGAGATTCAATTAGGTATACAATAAAGCAACCGTCAAGTAAAAACATAGATCTAAAACGGGATCTATATCTATAAGATCTCATCTCGTCTCCAGTTGGTTCATAAAATCGCATACCTTCATCGAGTATTTCTTCAATGGCTGATTTGTAACTGTCGAAACTAACAGGTCGATCAGTTGACCAGATGAGAGATGACGCCAGTTGAATCTTCACGTTGTCGTCAATCGGTAATGAAAGATGTGAGAAGTGAGGGCCGATGGAAACAAATTCGGGAAAGGAGTGATGGTCCTCAGGTACAAATCCACGAACCCGCACTTTTTTAACAGGGAATGAAGCATTCACGTACTCTTCTAATTCGTTGATTTCGTTGATGTGGGTAGACATTTTCGTTCCGGCAAGGATTTGTGGTCGCTCTGTAGAATTGCTTGATATTTTTACGGAGGTCCGAGCCTCCTTTTATACACAAAAACTAGTTGAATTATGATTGGACTTGGATTGCTTACCCTTCAATTCTTTCCATTCATGACATTCTTTACACTAAAGTTGTTTCCATTATGGTAGAAGTTGCCTTGTACAGAATTTGATAGAATTTTCCTTTAGTAAATCCTTCTAGTGATAGGACTCATTCATTCTAGGATATCTGGGCTGAATATACCTTGAACCAACTGGGCTTGAATAATAGGCCGGATGTTTAACACGTTAGGCTGATAAATAGGGCTGAAGGCCTAATAACAATAATATTGGGCTTATGAACAGTAATCTTGGATTAGCAGCGAACTCAATTTGAGCTTAAGCGAATTGGGCTATATAAACTTATGAAGGAGGAGGTTATATTAATGGTGACGTGGATTATTCTCATTGGAGGGAGATTTTTCCCTCCACATATATGTATTTCTTGCGAGCTCAATATTTTTGTTTTTCTTTTGTCAATTGTTTGTACTGAAGTATGGTACAGGGTGGAGATTGGCCATGTGACAACTAATTTTTAAATCGAAATCTCAATGGAACTTGCAAAATCCTCAATAAGACTTAAACTTATAAGTTTAAGAATTGATTGAGCACTGGTTGAGTTAATTTTTAATATTTCTTATGTCGAATTGAATTCGAGTTGTGTCTCTAACCAGTCTAACCCGCCAAGTTGCAGCCCTCACTACCATATTCCTATGTCTCCGCACACATGTCAAAGGAAAAAAAATTAAAGGTTGAGAGTTCGACTCTCTAATGAAACAATCAGATGTGTTTTAGTAATTTACCCATGAGACACAAAAAATAGAAGATTAAAAAAAAAAAAACTTTCATAGGGATTGATTGATATTTTTTTCCCAGTAAATAAGTGAATAATTGTTCTTGTTAAATTAGGAGCCCTTTTGAATAGAGTACATTACCCCCTACTTAATTATGTGCTGAATGTGACATAATTTGGCAACAAATCAAAGGGCATGCCGAAGTTTTTAAAACTTGTTATTAGGTGTGATATCAAAATTTGGTAATTCTATTTGGTTTGGGGATGTCAATGAAGGGGAAAATACAAGGGAAATGGGAGAGGAACTCTACCTGTTTGGCAAGGAGAGGGAAGAGGAGTTCTCCCTCTTCTATCTATATAATTCTTTACACTAAAATAGTATAATAAAAAGCCACCCTCCTTGTGCCTTGGTCGGTCCTTTAGGGCTAGTGCAACACATTACATTGTAGAGACTGTACTACAACATTCTCATGACAAAGGGTATCGCCATAAATAACATTGTAATGTAGTTGTTGGACAAGGCAATGTAGAGGCAGAAGACATGGCGTAGGAGAGAATCCGAGTTCTCCTCTGAATAGCAATTGTTACAATTTTGTTATTAGACCAACAAAGGGAAGGCAACAGAGAATTGGAGGGAACAGACAGTATGTACTCTCATTTTTCAAGAACTAGAATCCACGAACGTGGCATACTAATCTTACAATCTTAATAACGCACAACCTCATTAATCTGTACAAATATTTCTTTTCCTGATCTCTTTTTGAACCAAAACAAAGCCTAACTGATTTGGAAAAAAAAAAAATTTCTTACGCCAAAAGATCATGCAAACGACTCAGATTACCCAAAGAAGAGCCTGGGAATTTCACAAGAAAAAGAAAAATAGAAAGACAAACTACAATTTCACCTCCGCCAAGGTCTCTTTCGTTCCTTCATTGGAATTTTAGGTTGTCGATTAGATGTTGTAAGTGCTACCTTCCCTGCCCGACCGAAGCCTTTGTTTGCCATCATCAAAGACACCATTAAAGGAGTGGAATCAGCAACACTTGGTTTCTTACATCCTTGTTGAGTTCCAGCAGTGACATTCTCAGCATTGAGAAAATGTGCTGCCAATTTGCGTTTATAAGGGCGAATGCTCCGAGGTTTCACAGGAAGGTTACACATTGATGATATAGAGAAGATGACAGAGGCTGCTTTGTTGCCAGAAACCTTGTAATGCTGCTGATATTCTTTTGTGACATGATCTCTGAGTAATAATGTGGACTTGTATTCACGTGTTCTTCTGGAATAAAAGACCAGTGCATTGTTTGCAAGCAAAAGCAGATCTCGGAAGCGTTCTTTGACTGACACGATGGAGCAGTTGGCAATTCTTGATCTTATGGTGTCAAAATCCAAGTGCTGCCGGATTATTTTCGTGTACCTTGTTCTCTTCTGTTATAGAACACTGTTTATGAGATTTTTCCACAAATAACTACTATGGTTGCTTAACTGCAATATAGAGATGATAAAATCGCGAAGCATCTTATATTGTCAATCATTACCTGGCTATCAAGTCGACGTCGAAAGACCAAGGCGAATTCATTCTTTGCAATAGAATCAAATATCAACATCAAATCAACATTTCCGACCCCACTTGAACCTTTATTGTGATCATTTACACCAGAAGAACTGACCTTCTGACCAGTCACTGATAGAATTTTCCTTGCATTGAGAGTCAATCAAAACATTGGTTGAACCCAAATTCTCACTGTCTCCAATGCTCCCTTCTTTGGACTCCCTATTACAATCCTTCCTTTTTCTCTTCCCTCTCCTCTTCCGAAAAGTCCCTTCTTGTTCATTGCTAATCTGTACCAGTTTATCAACGCTTGAAAGTTTTTCTTGCTCCATAGGCTCTGAAGCATCGGGCGTTGCATCCATCTCTGCAGCTGATGCTGTTGCAGGAATAGGATATTCAGGGGACCAGTTCCTGGTATCCTGCGTGAAACTGCCAGCAGATAGTCCATCCTTAGATGTCTCTTTACCAACAGATTCTGCTACTGCTGATTTTAGTGAAGGTACAGGAAATTCAGTCTGGCTAAAGCCACAATCAACCCGACTATAATCTCCTTTCTCAGACTTAAGACTTCCAAGCTTTGACTCAAGAAACCTGAAACAGTATGAACTAAGTAAAACAATTCATCAATGAAATAGTGAATCCTGCAAGGCTAAAAAAGATGCATGGTTCAATACAGAAACATTAGCAAATCAATAGGACTTCCATGCCATGGGTCAAATAATTAAAGATTGAGCATGTGGCAATTATAGGAATCTGCACATCAGATATATCCTGTTTTTTAAATAGTAACCTCATGATTCCTATAATTGTTCTGCTGTAAAACTTGAAGCTACAATCTGCTTATTTTCAGTGGCTTCATTGAGCTTTCTCCCAAATTCAAGGAAGAGTTAGAATGCATCAAAATCACCGTAATTGTTCTTAGAAAACAGAGGCGGATGCAGATTGGTCATAAAATAATAACTAAACGATCAATGGGGTTATACATTGCAATAACAACTTGAATGAAAAGATAAAATATAGACTCACCCAATCAAATATTCAGATTTTTCCAATTCTTGCCTCAATTCAGCCACTCGTAGTTTTCGTAGCTCTTCAAACCAAGCTCTAAGGAGTGAAACATTAAGGTATATGAATGAGAGATTTGTCAGTGAAAGGTTCATTTCTGAACATAGTTGTCTGAAAAACACTAAACCCGAAGCTGATTATGCTTAAACTTCATTAAACAAAACAAACCAAAAATAATAATTTGTAGTAGTAGCAATGGAATCTTCCAAACCCCAAATTTTCAAATCTATTATAAAAAAGGATGATGTGTGAAACAGAAATCAACATACATAAAGAGATTCTTTTTTCATAAGTATGCACAGAAACGCTTCTGAATTGGGACTTGAACCGTGTCCTTTCAAATGTGAGAGGAGACACCAGTCAAGCTAACAGCTGCTGGTATAAATAACAAAAAATAAACAAATAAATCTTCAAAATCCATCCTAATCTTTCAAGAGCACATATATACTCATAGCTAGCTGAAATGCTAAAGATTCGGGAAGAAAGGGGGAAAAGTGAGAAGAAAAATAAGATACTGTTGTGAATAAAATGGGCTAAAACCTCAATATAGTTTTGATAAACAAGGAGGATAGTGCTTTTGGCAAAATTAGACGCTCCACTAATTGTGTTGATGAAAATAAAAAAGAATGAATCCTGGTTACAACTGGCCACAGCATGTGTCTGGTACATGTTCAGCAAACTTTGAAATTAATCTTGATAAGGCAAAAACCTCAAGCACATTTGGCACTTGATTTTAAAACAAACAGTAAGTGGACTTTTAGGCAAGCCCACCATTTGGACTTTGGAGCAAAATACCCCTTCCGCATATCATACTTCCAACAAAATATGTCAGTCTTACAACACCTTATTTAGTGCCTATACTGTTGAGGCAGTGTTGTATTGCATACTAGTGTAGACATTAAACTAAAACTCCAAATTAGCACTACATATGTACCTTTAGGATACTAAGAGTCATTTAAGAAAAAAGAGAGTAAGAGTAAAGCCTATAAAATAAGTTTTCCATTCACATTAATTAACTTACAAAAAATAAACAGTTCTACTCACGTGCACCCAGCATAACGTTGTTGCAAGTCCTCATACTTGGATTTACAAGTCTGGGATCATATAAAACTTAGTCAATTCTAATGTAAAATATCGTGTAACCACCAAAATTTAATCAAATAACACCTTTGAATAACACACGTCAATGCAAGAAAAACTACAATGTGACTTTTATAAAGAATAAGCTACTGACCATAACAAGCTACTGGCTAACAGAGTTGAGTGATTGGTGATTCGCTAATGGATAAAACCAAGGTTAAATATAGACCAAACAAATATTTGTTTAATGT
>JAOTQH010230496.1:0-13854 GCA_025631255.1 Cornus kousa
TGACGATGTAGGGCTTCCTTCCAGACGATGGATATTTTCTTCTTTTCCAGTTTTTACTTTTGAGTTTGGAGATTTTAGTAAGGGGTCCACTAGAGATGGATTCCCGAGTTGTTAATTCATGGAGATTATTAGATCTTAATTTTTACAACTTTCTTAATCGGAGGTTTCTATTATAGTTCTGTCAAGCTTTAATTGCTTATTTCTATGTTCACTTTGTATTCCGTGTTCTTTAATGATTATTAATTGCTTGATATCCCTCGGGTTTGCGCTCGGGCCTGATCAACCCGCGTCCCGGATTCAGGGTATCTCAATACTCATGTCAAAGATTTAGACATAATTTATTATGTTTTTACATATATTGGCCAATTAAAAACATTTTCGTCAAAAAATTATCTATAACTTCTTAGCTTTAAAATCATTTAGAGCTTGCCAACGATTGATGTAGTCAACCACAAGCTCATCCTTCATTTGTTTGGTGTTAGTTAGCTCTAACATGATCACTATTCTGTGAGTACTGTAGAAGCGGTTGAGAAATTCTCGCTCCATCTGCTCCCAACGGTCAATACTCCCAGCTTTGAGGTCTGTGTACCAATCAAATGCATTCCCTTTGAGCGAACAAACAAATTGCTTGACAAGGAGGTCTCCCTACGTACCAGCATTGCCGCAAGTCTCCACGAAGTGTGCAACATGTCGCTTGTGATTGCCTTTCCATCAAACTGTTAAAGCTTTGGAGGTTGATACCCAATTGGCATTTTTAAGCTATCAATTCTTTCTGTGTAAGGCTTTGAGTACATGTGAGCACTTTGAGGGACACCACTGTATTTGTTCTCTTATACCATTCACTATCATGTCTTGTAATTGTTGGACAAAAAATAAGGCGACGGAGGCAGCTTAAATTGCTTGGTTGGCAGACATTACATTCTGATCGTCAATTGGAGTGATCTCTGGCATGGAATCAGAAGGAGGAATTCGGCCTTTGCTTGACTCAACAATGTCGTCACGCAATTTTAACTTTTCTTTCAGCGAGGCAATTTTTAGATCTTACTCCCTAAGAGTCTGTTGTAGTTTTTCAATTGCACGGGCCATATTCGTCAATTGCTCTTTGTATAAGGTAGTACTCGTCATCATGACTGTCATAGTGACTAAGTTAGAGGAGATCCATGACCTTTGGACTAACCTTGAGCTTGGACTTGTGATTGGAGCAACTTTTGAGAACATTTTCACAGGAGGATCAGGGATACGTTTTGACAATAATTTTTATGCGGTAAGTTGAATCTTTGAGTTTGCAGAAACCTTATTTTTTGCCCTAATAAGGCGAAGACGGTATGAGTTTGTGTAGTTGCTTTGCTTAGACATCCCAGAATAACATCAACAAAGGTACACACATGTATTTCACTGCCATTTTTTTTATTATTATATATATATACACATATATGTGTGTGTGTATATATATATATTACCTGACCACTTTTTCTACTCATGGGTGCGAACTTCTTGTTGAATTCAATCAATCGAGGATAAGAATAACCAATTTCATTGAACCTACATCACGTTGTCCACTTTCGTTTCAGAATGTGAAGTTTTTGTTTCAGAATACGGGGGTTTTCAAAAGCAGTTCATGAGTCCCTTTGGGATACTTGGTTCTTAATTTTGTCGGAGCAAATTTATTCTCACTGGGATCCTTTGTAACACTATTAGTCCCTTTTGGGATACTTTGCAACTGCTGGGATGCTTTGCACTGCTGCTTAAAATTGGCTTTTTCTCTGCCGATCTTCAATAAGCATTTATAGGTCAAAGAAAAAGTCATTATGAATTTTAGATCGGCCTAATTTTTTCATATACTAAGAACAACAAACTTTCAAACATAACTCTTTATTTATTTATTAATGTTTTTTACACACATAATATACACAAACCATGTGACAAGTAACCCATTTTTCCTCTGATGATGGGACTCATGTGATAGTAATCTTGAACATGGTGGCAATTTGTTATGCAAATTGACATAGTCAAAAGGTTACTTTTGACTGCAGAATCTGTATCTTAACATGGACCAGAGATGGAAAACCATTTTTTTTGTCTCTGTCATTTGAATTTTTATCATAGAATTGCACTCATACATGTAAAATACTACCCCATGGCCCCACGTTTAAGCCCATGTTTATTTTTCTAAAGAATAGCACTGTGTGACCATGAAGACGGCTAGATATTATGGCAGTCGTAACTCTTCTTCTCTTATCTTTTAGGCCTAGCCCTCTTATACTCTATATGGAAGTAACGATGACTTGGAGAAGATATATATAGGCACAACTAATTGATAACTGCTTTTTATTTATTTATTTATATATATAGTTATTTTTATTTATTTATTTATTTTTGCAAACAGATAATCATTGTGTTTATCAAAAGTTTCAAGCCAAATACGATCAGCATTTTGGAATGAAAGAACTACGTTATAGACAAAGGAACTACACTAATGTGGGAACTCCTCTCGCTGGTCATCTTGCTTTACTAATGCTTCACCCTATTGCTCAATACCACCACTTTCCCTAGTGGTCCCGTAAATCTTTTTGTGAGCTTGTCCATCTTGACTACAATCATAATAGAGAGAGTGCCTCAGTTTCAGAAACTTTGATTTTGAAGTCCGATCTCCATAGGACGAAAGAAGAGTCTCAGCCATTTTCGCTTCCAGGACATAAAGTGCGTGCCAAAGAAGTTGGATGGGGATTTTCTTTTAAGGTCTCTGCTGATTCGTCCTTCACCAAAGAGTATTAGGAGTGGTTGGAGGACATCTTGGGTTGCCAGTCCAAATTCTTAAAAGAGAAGAAATTGTATGGTGCCATATTCGCTTCACTATTTTCATATAATAACACAAAAATGTGCTTAAGGCTTTTCTTGAGTCTTCATGTTCCTCTACTAACACGTTCCACTATTTTATAAGAGAAATATCTATCTTTCTTCGTGACCTCTATGTGATAGGTGGCCTCATTTTCCGTGGCAGACTTTATGAAGAAGTTATTCCCTGTGTGAAAGAGTCATTAGATGCACGTAAAGATGGCAATCTCTTTCTTCCTCCCTCTTGTCGATACTTATTCTTGGCATACCACTGGCTTTGCAAACAGTACAAGAGAGAGCGGACGGTGAGAATTTCTGAACGGAGAGAACTTTGGTTTAAAGTCACAATAAAATACGAAAAACCTCAAATGGGGGCATCAAGGAATAAGATTCAACGTTCCAAACCGACTGATCAAACTTATCCTTCCGGAGTGATCGCCCTTGGCCTCCCCGATGAGAGACCAAACTTACTTAGCTGCATTTTTAGTGCGCTGGTTGTGCAAATTTGTTCTACCTACATATCCTATAAACACTATTCGTCCTGAAGTGTTTAAGGTTGCTAGCATGATGGCAGTTGGTGAAAGATTTTGTCTCTCTATTCTAGTTCTAATTAGCATTTACAGAGGCCTGAACGATTTTGTTTCCTCAGAACTTAGGAATTCCAATGTGGTATTCACTATACACTATATATATGGGTGGTTGGCTGAATAATTCAAAACATATTTTGTCGTTTCAAACCATAAATTCTGTGCTAAATGACCCGGTACAAAGGAGAAGGGTTAGCGAAGCACTTTGACGAGCCTAAAGCCCAAAACTTGTTCCGATTGTGTAAAGGTGTTGAATTGTCCCGTCTATCCAAAACATTTTCTGAAAAATGACAACTGGTGGACGATGAACAACTAAATGTTTTCAAATTTGAATATTTGGCTAACCTTCACTCGAGTTATTTAATGTTACGCTAGGGTAATAGCTCTATTATCGAACCATATATCCCACACAGATTTAGTAGACAGAATATTTGTTATTCTCAAGATGTTCCAGGGAGATTGAGAAAAGATATTTATACTGTTGAGTTGGAGGAGGTTTTGAAATTGTGGAGATTGGCCACTCGTTACCAAATCAGGTGTGTGATAAAACTTCCTTTGAGTTCTAACTTCATGAACTCGGTCACAAGAACTTATGTTGAATGGTGATCCAAAGTTTATGTTGATACATTTATGGAGAAAGAATCTACCTCAAAACAAATTAAACTTTGGATCTCTCCAATTGAAAATTTTACCAAGGTTAGGAAGGTAACAGTTAATGGGCTTAAGTCAAATCCTCCATTCAATCCAACATCAGGAGAAGTTTCTAAGCCTCATAGTAACTGTCACGAGCCTCAAGTTTCGTGTGTAGCAGGACGGCCTATGCGGCACCCCTCGCGAGGCCAACCTAACACGACCTTCCAATAGACTTTATGCGAACTGGTTTCGGCCTACCTTAGCTCTCCTCAGGGGACGCCCCCTTCCCTGGAACCATTCCAGTCAAGTGCTTCCGCCTACCAGACAAGCATGAATGTCGTCTATGCACCACAGCGTCTTACAGGGTTTTACCTCTGTAACAAACCACCCCACTCAAACCTTGCGACACCCTCGTCGCAACCTTGGGCGAACACCTAAGCATCCAATGAACTTCTCCAAAGCTACCAGCATGGTAAAGAGGGACCTTTGGTACGTATGGCCCTTTAGCCCTTCAACACGCAGATTTATGAGACGTTTCCACGGTGCTTACTAGGGTTATGAAGACTCTACTTTTAAAATCAGGTCAAACACCAATGTGCCCTTACTATATTGCCCTCGGCTCCCAAAGAGCGGCACCTCAACGTACTGTCTCCCTCTGGCTCTGATACCAATTGTTACAGGGCCAAATCACACTATAAATTTTTGCCTCTGTAATGACACTTAGGCCACCAAGTCTCAGTCAACACACAACACAACACACACATAATACAAAAATATAAAGATAGGCACACACAGTTTACAGGATGAAGTCTCAACCTTTGATCTTACTATACATAATACAAAGGAACCAAATTCGTACAAAAAAACCAAGGCTCTTATTGTACACTCTGTAATGAACACTCACTGTGTCTTCACTACCTAATCCAAGCCCCCTGTATCCCCAATAGATAGGCACTCTGCAAAACTGCCCATAACTGGTCTGTCTGTATCTGTATCTAGACATACCAGATGAGGTTGACAAGCTCAACCTTCTAGCCAACTGACCCAATCAAATTCGTCTAGCATACCATAATAGTTTTCTCCCTTAACTGCTTTTCTATGTCATTCATAGATACATATGTTCGGACATCCCCTAACTTATATGTAATTGCCCAATGACAACATGCCATATAGCAATAACTAACATAAGCTATATAACATATTTGTATAAGATATTACAACTGAATATAAGTCATAAGATATCTCTGGAACAACTGATCATAGGGAACTGATCATATCTCAACTACTCCCACATGCTTCCTTCTGATTAGATCCCTGCTTGATAGGCACACCTGATGCCCACCAAGTGATATGTGGGTGCCACGGCCTTAGCCATGGTCCAGGAGCCACACCGAGTCAAGCCCATAAGTCTGAACCCACGGCGTGCCAAGCTATGCACGCCCATGTGCACGCTGCTGCACGCCGATGCGTGCACTAGTGCTTATCTGCACTCACGTGCTTGTACGCTTGCACTCACTGCTACTTATCTGAGCACGCACCGTGGCACACCTACTCGCGTGCGCTGCTGCATGCCAGCGCGCGTGCCCTTGCACGCTTGTTTGACCTTCTGTAGTTTGGATGCTCCCCTCTTGTGTAACCATCTTGGAGTGGTGCAACACGTGCCCATGCACGTTGGCTAAGCCCTCTAAGCAAGTCATGCCATAGCTCAACTAACATGCTCCAACCTACTGCTCCCTAGTATAGTTAAAGGGAGTATCAGCACTCTGACAGGAGTAAACATTATCTATAACCGAGGAGTCATAATGGCCTTATTAGCCCTTCCGGACATCCAAACTAAATTTTGTCTTCACCAACCATCTTCTAAGGTCACCAAACACTTTACATTAAGTTCCCGAGCCAAAACTCCAAACTTCATTTTTCTTCATAATTACAAAAATGACACCGGGCACCCCCTGTGAACGTTGAGCATCATATGCACACTGACAGCCCACTTAGTACACGCTGAGCATCTTCATAGCTGTCAAATAAGAGCTAAAGTGTTCCCAAGACATGGCATGGCTCTGAATGCCCATGTCTTCCCTTAGACAAATGTTAAGGGGCTAACGAACCACCCCTACCAGAACAAGTCGATGCCCTCGTCGACTTGTCTAAGTACTCTTTAACCTGTTCTCAAACCGTTACAATGTCACATCCCTTTCCCAACTAGCTTCTACATCACTACATCTTTTCCACTACACCAAGTAATCAGTTCTGCGATTTTTCTTACTCTGAACCTGGGTCCAATGAGACAAAATCTTCTCCACCTCCTTATTATACTGCTACCGAATAACAGGTGGGGCTCTCTTAGCCTGCTGTCTTAATGTGCCAGCAGTATCCTCATGAAAAGGCTTAAGGAAATTCACATGAAAAGCAGGATGGACTTTCAATCTCTCAGGTAATTATAATCTGTAAACAACATTCCCATCTTTCTTCACAACTTCAAAAGGACCATCATACTTCTGAACCAGCCCTTTATGAACAGTCTTGCTGCTTATCTTTTTCCAAATCTATGGAGTCAACTTCAACAGAACCTTGACTCCCACTTGGAACTCTAATAGCCTTCTTCCTTTATCTACATACTTTTTCATCTTTTTGGCAGCCTTGGTAAGGTTGTCTTGCGCCTCTTCCACCATCTCCTACATGGAGCGGGCATACCTGTATACTGTAGGGCATTTTCCACCAGTCTTCTATATCACCACCTCCTGTGGTGTTCAAGGTTGTTACCTTGTTGCCAACTCAAAGGGACTCATTCTTGTTGCTGAAAACCTATGTAAGTTTTAAAAAAACTGTATAATGTTTATCAACTCCAGCCAATTTTTCAGACTTACAATGACATAGTGCCTCAAGTACTCTTTAAGTAACTGATTCATCTTCTCAGTCTACCCGTCAGCCTGAGGATGGTTTGCTATGGAGAACTTTAGTTCGGAACCCATTAAGCCAAATAGCGCTGTCCAGAATCTTCCCGTGAATTCGGTGTCACGATCAGTAAAAATATCTTCCGACAAGCCAAAATATTTCACCACATATTTATGACACAAACCAGCAGCAACTTTTGCTGGGTATACATGTGGTGCAACAATAAAAATTGCATATTTAAAGAATCTATCTACTACCACGAAAATAGATCTCATACCTTCTACCTTAGGAAAACTAGAAATGAAGTCCATTGAAACTGATTACCATGAATGCTTTGGTATAGGCAAAGGTTGCAGTAGCCTTGCCTTCTTCTTCAAATCATGCTTGTCTTTCTGACAGACCAAACAAGTCTTGACATACAGTTCTATGTCTTCTTCCATCTTGGGCAAGTAGTATGATCTGAATATCAACTCCAACATTCTATCCTCTCCTGGATGTCCAGCCCACTGAGATCATGCATTTCCCGCATTAGTTCCCGTTTCAATCTTCTATTAAGAACATATAATCTACCACCTCTAGCATAAAGTAGATCATCTTCAATCCATTACTTTCTGACTTTACCGACAGTAACCTATTGCTTAAGTTTTTGATAGGCATTGTCTAACTGGGACTACTCTCTGATCCTGTCAAGGAAATCATTATACACTGTTGTAAACGACGCCATATACTCCTGTACTTCTTTCCTACTCAAGGCATCAGTAACCTAATTCTGCTTCCTAGGTCTGTAAACCCATATAAAGTTGAACTCCCCCAGAAACTCCTGCCAACAAGCTTGCTTTGTAGTAAGCTTCTTCTATGTCTTGAAGTAGGTATTAGCCACGTTATCAGTCACCACTGTAAACTTGGTACCCACTGTTTGTTGTTCTTTAGTAAGTCCGTTAAAGGACTGACTTTTTTGGAATACTCTTTGATAAACTTTCTGTAGTAGTTTGCCAAACCCAAAAAAGATCTCAATTCTGTAACCTTAGTAGGTGCAGACCAATCAAGGATAGCTTTCAAATTTCTCTCATCTATTCTGACATGGCCTTTACTGATCCAATGTCCCAAAACATTACTTCTTGGCGACAAAACTCACACTTCTCCTTCTTGACATACAACTGAAACTCCTTCAATTTTGAGAAAACCAATCTTAAGTGTTTTAAGTGATCTTTCAAAGACTCACTATAAACTACTATGTCATCCAAGTAAATAACAATAAAACAATCAATGTAGTCATAAAACACATTATTCATTAAATTGCAGAAGGTTGCCAGGGCATTAGTTAGCCCAAATGATATTATAAGGAACTCATAAGACCCATAACGAGTTACACATGTAGTTTTGGGTTCATCTCCTTCTGTTATACACACCTGCCTGTAGCCTGCACGCAGGTCCAACTTAGTAACGTAGGATGCTCTTGACAACTTGTTAAATAAGTCGGTAGCATTGGGCACTGGGTACTTTTTCTTCATAATCACCTTATTCAGAGCCCTGTAGTCCACACACATCTGCATTAAACCATCTTGCTTCTTCTGGAATAACACTGGCACACCATACAGTGCCTTAGATGGTTGAATATAGCTAGACTCAAGCAACTCATCCAACTGCCTACACAGTTCTACTAATTCTGAAGGTGCCATCCAGTATGGCACCCGAGTAGGAGCCCTAACAGCCGGCTCTAACTCTATCTTGTGATCAACAGCACGTCGAGGGTTCAACTGCTTGGGAAGTTTTAGTTGCATCATTTCTGCATATTCCTCTAGAATCTTCGCAACAAGATCTGAAACTTTAACAAACTGGTCTGATTTGATCTCTATCATAGCTGCAAGAAAGGTGAATCTCCCCTCTTCAAACCTGTTTTTACTTGCAATACAGAGATCATCTCGATGACATACTTACACTCTTCTTTCTTCTTATTCCCATAAAGAGCCACTGATGGAATGAAGTACGAATAACCCTGTTCTGTAATAAAAATTCCTCCCAAATATGGCACAACTACCACTTTGGCTTTCACAAAGAAATCAATCCCAAGGATTATATCAAAATCATCTAAGGGTACAGCCATAAGACTAATTTCGCCCTCCAACAACCAACTTTTATAAAAGTGGCAGCCATGCCTAAGATAGGTTTGGCTTTAGAATTCACAGCCTTTATCTTACTAGAATTACCAACTAACTTTAAATTAGAGTTACTTACTTCCCTCTGCGCAATGAAGTTATAAGTGGCCCCCGTGTCCACCATAGCCAACACTTCCTTGCCATTCAAAGTCACTTGAATCAATATGAGTCCTTTCTGAACCTAAGACTGCTCTTCAGTAAGAACATTTAGCAACTGCAGAGGATTAATCAGGTTGGACTATCTGAGTCTGAGTCTCCTTTCGAATCAGTGACAATAGCACTCAGCTTTTCCCTTTTAGGGTAGTCTTTCACATGGTGGGGACCATTGCAGATGAAATAACTAGAGTTGGGATTAGTCCCACTGTTACTCCCTTTGTTATAATTTACCTTTGCCTTGACAAAGCCCCTGTCTTTATCCTTTTTCTTATTCTTGTTTTTGTTCATGTCTTTTCTCTTGTCCTTGAACTTGAAGGACTGGCCCTTGTCTTTCTTCCCCTCCTTTGACTTCTTTTTGTTTGTTGTTGTAGATCCAGTCATCTTGAAAACTACCAGACAATCTGTCGCTGTCATGGTAGTAAAAAGGGCCCTAACACATTGCCTACGGAGTTCTACCTGAGCCCATGGTTACAATACTGACATAAAATTGAACAGTTTATCTTCCTCTAACATATTTCGAATGTCCAGCATCAAGGAACTAAATTCTTTCACATAGTCATGAACTGTGCCTCTGTGTTTTAATTTCTTTAGAGATTTCCTTGCAATCCATGCAGTGTTTTGAGGCAAGAATTGATCCTCCAATTCCTTCTTCCGGGTCTCCCAAACTTCAATTTTTAGCCTGCCCATAAAAGTATCATTCTCTGTCCGTGTGCGCCACCATAATTTTGCATCACCAGACAAATACATGTTACCTTCCCACCATCAGGGAAATCCTGTAAGAAATTCTCCAACTCTTTGGTATTTTGGGTACCACTGAAAGATTTGGGATCCGGCATTTTGATCTTCTGTGACAAAGGTTCACCACCACCACTGGAACTCCCTTGAATGGCCCTTACCAGGGACACTTTATCTTTAATATCCTTCAGATTTTTCTTGAAGACATCTGTCAAAGACTCAACATCTTCAGTAATATGGGTCAATTGCTCCTTTGTGGCCTGCATAAAATTACCAATCAGGATCGTTCTTCAAGATCTGCATTTCAGAAGCCAAGTTTTCGATCTAAACAACAAGGCTCTTTGCATCATCTGCTTCTATTTCTATAAGAAAACCAATAAAGTTTTCTAAACGGGAAACTCTTTTTTTAGTATTGCCTCTAGTCATTGTAGAACCTGGCTCTGATACCATTGTCACAGGCCTCAAGTTTCGTGCGCAGCAAGTGACCCGTGCGGCACCTCTCGTGGGGCTCAGCCTAATATGACCTTCCAATAGACTTCATGCGAACTGGTTTTGGCCTGCCTTGGCTCTCCTTAGGGGAACGAATCTAGTTCCTGACTAGTTTATGCAGACGGCGGCTATATGCCATTGTGCTGAGACCTGCACACCCCTTCCCTAAAACCATTATAGTCAAGTGCTTCTGCCTACCAGACAAGCATGAATGTCATTTATGCACCACAACGTCTTATAGGGTTTTGCCCCTGTAACAATAACCATAGTGATGTTAAGAGTTTTGATACTCATTTTAAAGTAGTAGAAGATGTCCCACCCTTAGTTAATAATCTTCGTCGTTGACAATTAGTAACAAATTCTGACAAGGACATGGGGGCCCATGGCGAGGACTGAAACTGGAAACATGTAAGTGATAAAGTGGAACAGGTTTCGACACAAAAACACATCATTACTTCTGATGCCATAGATCGATATTTTGCTGGAATGCCTAGTTGCTCGGAACCTATTCAAGTGAGTTTTTTATTATTTTTTTAAATTTTTGTTTATTATTATTATTATTTTTTAATATATATATAGGCAAACGGTGACGATGGCTTCCTTAGAGAAGATCTCGTCTTTTTTAACAATTCGTTGTGTAGTGAAGAATCTATTGGTGGACCTTTTTCTTTGGAGTTAGCGACTAAAATAGGAAATAGTGTGATCATCCCTGATGAGGTGAATCCTTCTATTCAAAATGTAAGGTCTCATGAGAGACAATCCCAAATCCCAGCCTTGCCAGTGGAACAAGAGATCCAAATTCAGCCACAACAAAAGGTTACAAACATTGGTAAGGCACTTAATGTTGGTGTTGGATCATTGACCAAAAGACAACATCTTGGGACTGTTTAATCATTGTATCAAGCTGCACCTTCCGAATATGTTACACTTGATGCAAAAGGTGTGATTTCTAAAGCTAAATGCATGTCGACTGTGTTATTTAAGGGCAAAATGAAAAATACAATAAAGAATACCCCGCTTTTAAAGATTCCGTCACTTAAGCCGAAACTTGAAGAACTCTATAATGGACTTTCTCTATTTTCTTTGGACTTTTCCAAATTTTAAGAAAGGATTGATGCCTACCTTCAGAGTGCTAAGAGATATAATGAAATCCAATCTCATTATACTCATACCTTAACTGAAAAGGCACACAATCAATGTCTGAATAAGGTTGATTCTCATCTTAGTGAGATTCTTGCCTTGGATAATGCATCCTAAGAGTATGTCCAATCACTTCAACAAACTCTCATTAATGATGAGAAAAAATTTAAATATTTGCGTGCTCGAATAGAAGAATACAAGGCTTCCATTGAAGAAACTAATGCAAGAATGCTTCAAAGAAAATGTGATATCACAAGCCTTCGAGAAGAACAACAAGTGGTTGATAAGACTTCTATTATTACTGATGACGAATCCAAATCTGTTAGAAATTTGGAGAGGTTGTTGAAGAAAAAACAAGAAAAGATCTAGAAGCAATCTTGGTTGTCCATATATATATATATATATATATGCATGTATGTATTGGAAGAACTCTCAGGATTTATTAAATCACTTTGATAATAAAATGCCATTTTTTTTTGGCATAATTATGAATTATATTTATTTAGTCGTTCACAATTTATACTCTTGCGGGCCAGGAGTAAAGTTTTCATTTTTATTTTTATTTTATTCAGTTGACTGAACTTAGAATGAAATTCTAAGCTGTATATGTACCCTCAAGAAAGGGATCAAGTAATGACATAGTTCAATGAAAAGATTATTTTATTATTATTATTATCATTATTTTACATGTTGAAATCACAGTTTTAGCTCATGTGGGCCAAGAGCAAGGTGTCATCATGGGTAGTAATGCTTCAAGAACTTTCCATTAATGTGTCCAATTCTAACTCCATCTTTGTCGACAATCTTATACACGTCGTTGGTATAGACTTCTTGAACTACGTATGGTCTATCCCATTTTGACAAAAACTTGTTACCAGTGTAGTGATTCATGATAATAGGTCTACGAACAGGCAGTACCAAGTTTCCAGTTTGGAATGATCAAGGTCGAACCTTCTTATTGAAAGCCTTAGAGAGTCGAGCTTAAGAGCACTCTAGTTGTTGTTGAGTTTCTAAACTTTTCTCATCCAATGCTTCCAATTCTTATAGTCGCAAGTGAACATTTTCCTCATTTGTAAGTCTTCTTATATGGCTATTTGATGAGTGCTGAAAAGTGCACTTTTCAACCTCTTAAGCTTGACTATTCTAAGACCTTTATCTATCTTATTTTCCCGCTTTAGACTAATTTTGTGTTATTTCTCTTTTTAGGTCAATAAAGTTAAAACGAGCTAAAAATGGTTTCCTAAGGCCTTTTTGGAGTCAAACTAAGTCTTAGTGAGGATTCGGAGCAAAAAGAGGCTGATTTGGAGCAAAAAAAGGCTGATGCTAAAAAATGCCAAGTTGGATAGATTTGAGAAAAAGTTTGATAGATCTGAGAAAAGTGAGATCGATCCAACTTTTTCTGAGATTGATCTCACTGAGATCGATCGAACTGTTCGCGAAAGTTATTAAAAAGCAGATCTGAATCTCATTTCGAACCAACTCAGACAGAGCTTCAAAGAGGCGATTCTAGAGTCGAGTTCTCACATTTTTAGGCTTCCAAAGCCTTGTATATAAGAAGGATTCAACCATTTTTGTAAGGAGATTGATATATTTTCATTGTAATTTCATTTTCTCTCTCTAGAAAGTTAGAGATTAGGGTTAGAAGAAAAGGGAGAAGTGGAGGCACATCTCAAGATCCATCTCTAGATCTACTCTCTCTCTCTCTCTAGATCTTCAAAGAAGAAGAAGAAGAAGAAGAAGAAGAAGAGGGAGCCATGTTTGGAGCTTACCTTTGAGGGTTTCATGACCACATCCACTTCCTCCTTGATTCGTTAGATCTATATTTAGGGCTTGGATGTGTCCTAAGTCTTGCGTAATCTAAACCTTTGTATTTCTATTTTTGGGGATTTATATATATATATATATATATATTGTTGTGATTTGTGCTTAGTCTTGTGATTGTTGATTTAATTTTTCCTTATGATTCTCTATTTTAATTACATGTTATCTTATGTGTGATTATTTGGGGAATTGATCTCTACACTAAATTCTCTATGTTGGTTACATGTCTATGTGTGATTAATTAAGGATTTAGTGATGGCTAAGCATAGGTTTTCATTGAATAGATTTGTCAATTAATTTGATGGATTATTCCTATGTTTGATGAGTTGTTTCTACAATTTAATTCATGCTTGTAGGTAGGTAGACAATCTTTGCTTGCTTTGATATTCCATGGCTTATTATTGCAA
>JAOTQH010230516.1:0-13849 GCA_025631255.1 Cornus kousa
CTTTATGCTTTTGCTTTGATCCAAAGCAGAAGCAATGTTTCTACTTTTAGAGTGTGTTCAACACTATTTAGAAGCTTGTCTGGTAACATAAATTTGTTTCAAGATTTTTAGAAGCAAAAACATGAAAGCAATAAGTTCTGAATTGCATTTTATTATTTTTCTACATTAATGCCCCTCCCTCTCCCTCTCCCTCTCTCTATATAATTTATCTTTATAAAATCTAAAACCAAAACACTTGACACCTATCATTTAGGGCCCGTTTGGCAACCACAGCTACTTTATGCTTTTGCTTTGATCCAAAGCAGAAGCAATGTTTCTACTTTTAGAGTGTGTTCAACACTATTTAGAAGCTTATCTGGTAACATAAATTTGTTACAAGATTTTTAGAAGCAAAAACATGAAAGCATGTTTGGTAAAAAATATTACACGTTTGAAAATTTGAATGGTTAGTTAACAATGTTATTTTAGAATTTATTTTATTTTATTTATTTATTTTTTGAATAGTGCTTTGCTACAATGCGTAAGCAAACAAAAGCATTATTTTGATACTTCTGATTTTGGCCTTAATTTTAAAAATGTTTCGGTACTATTCAAAAATACAACAAATGTTACCAAACATGCTTTGTGCTTTTGCTTCGCTACAGCACACTAGCAAAAGCAAAAAACACGAAACAAAAACACTAGCCAAATATGCCACTAATCATGAACTCTTTAAACAGTTGACCACTAGGCAGTACAGGTTGTAGCCTAGTAATATCTCCTCCACGTCCCAAAGTGGAAGGTGACTGGTATCGATGTGTGAGTTTTTGTCATAGAAAAAAAGAAGGAAAAACTCTTGACCCCAATCTTCATACATTTGGAATTCTACACCCGGATCCTTGCTTATCATACGCACTCCCATACCCATCTTCTCCATTTTATTTCTACTCCTCACTCCTTTCACTCTCTTTCCTCTTCCCCCTCAAACTTGCACAATGGAGAAATGTGGGTTACTCGCCCATGACATGATAAAGAAGATCCTCCTCTCCTACACCAACGTTGCCAATTGGACAGTCCTCAACTTTGCTGTCATTATCTACATGTACATCCTCAAATCTACAAAACAAGCTATTTTGTCAATTAATCTCTTAGTAAAATATCTCGAATATGTTAGGTGTAAAATAACTCATATAATTCTGAATTAAAAGGCTTATAAGTGATAATTTATTCAATATCAAGATTTATTGCTAAGAGTGAGTCCATTTTCATCCATATGCTTTGAGTCCAATTTCATGAAAATAAAAAATCTTTCTTGGAAAGGTTTAATCATGTGATAGCATTTTCTCACTCTACCAACATTCTCCTTATTTAAAACTCACATAAAACCTAGCTTTGAGCATTACACATTAAAATCAACAAGATATAGCCTTAGATCTTGAATCAAATACATTCCAAAACATATTTAATTGGTGAGTTTTCACAAATATATGTTTTTTATTCCTTTTACATCACTCCAAGTATTATTTCTGATACTTTCCGACTTTACACTAGATTGTTGTAAGACGTATTGATGTGTTTTATGTGGTAAAATTTTATTTATTTCATGTTCAAGTTTATTATTACTATTTCATTTAATAATAAGTCTAAACTATTAAGCTTTTAGTGCCAACTTCAATTTAAAATTCAAGTCTAAGTTATTACTTGTACGGAGTATTAAATAATGTTTAACTTTTTTAATAAATCTCCCCTTGAATCTTTAATTATTAGATTATTGTTATAAGGGGAGATTTATTCCACATCGAATCTGGGAGAGTGATTGGGGTATAAATGGTTGTGTATGCAGTACTAATCAATAACTTAAAATTTTGAGTAAATTGATAAGTGCCCACCCGTTACAGTTGGTATCAGGGTTAGACCAGTTCCTGATCCGGTGTCATGCTAAGTGCCCGGTCCGGAAGGCGTTCGGGTGAGCCACCCTGGTAAAGAGGGTGACCCGACCTCAACAAGAGAGTTTGCGAGTTCAGGTAGGGGAGAATGTTACAAGGAGAGATTTATTCCACATCAGATTCGATGGGAGAGTGATTGAGGATATAAATAGGTGGGTATGCAATACTATCCAATACCTTAAATTTTTAAATAAATGGGTTTTGACCCACCCGTTACAATTATCTGTCCGAGTGTCTGAGCTCCGATAGGTGAGGTGAAAAAAATTTGTGATCATTACATCAGACTCCATTGTTATGGGTCCGAAGGCCCAAACATTTCAAAGGTCGGGTCTTTTAGGCCCAAATAATGGACTGGGCTTGCAGTTTCAAATATATATATTAATTACAGAGAAAAACAAAAAAAAAAAAACCCTCCAATTTTCACTCTTCAATAAATTTGATAAAATTGGAAGGACAGTTTTGGTATTTCACCAAGTAAAATCCCTCCCGAAGTGTATATTGGAGTGTGTATATATACCAAGCTGCAAATGGAACTTGTGTTCCTCTTTTCTTTCTAGGGCTTATTTCGACACGCACAACAACGTTCAGAGTAACTTCTCCATGTAGCTCACCTACATAATTTTCCGTTCGAATTCAGATCAGGTACCGATCATCTCTTCGTAACTTTCAATTCATCACATACGCAAGCTGTTTCCTTCTATTTTTGTTTCAAAGCACTAAAATACCATTTTGAAACGTCATTTTGCGTTCACATAGTGAAACACACGCGCATATATAATTTGTCTGTGTTTGCGTATTTGATGTAATTTCGCATTGTTTGTAAAGTTGAGTTCTCACTTAAATGGAAGGGTTTTTAGTTTTTCATGATCACACTCGCTTTAGTTAAGTTTTGTTACCTCCTATGCGAATGGATTGGGAGTAATTGTGGTCGTATTAAATTTTATGCGTGCACTTGGTTTCCTTTTTTGTGGGCAAACACTTTGTGAATTCAGTTGTGTGTCAGTACATCACCATAATTCAATTGGGTCTCCTTCAATTAACAGTCAAAGGCGGTTGATGATTTGAGAATTTTGACAAGAATTAAAATTGGGCAAGAGCTAAACTGTCCTTTGCTTCAATGCAAGAATGTGAAAATTGGGTTTGAAGTATGTAAACATATGTAGTATGGTTGTATTGTGCACACATGTATTAAGCGGTAGATTGTGGTTTGTTTAGTAGCGGACCTAGGCCTTAAGCGACTCTGGCACCTGATCCTCTCTCTATGTTTCATGGTGTTCTATCTGTTTATAGTTTTGTATTGTCATTATGTGTTAGAATTCGCATAAGCTATTTAAATTTAAAATAATTATTATGAGAGTGTTTCACTCAAACTATTGCCTGGGCAGGGTTTGGTTTGACGTTGAATTTGGTACGTGAGTCCTAATTTTTGCCATTGCACTGTAGTTTAACGAATGGCGGCTCCACCTAATGTTGAGCTGGAGGCAGCAAAGTTTCTTCAGAAACTTATTCAGGAATCTAAAGATGAGCCTGCAAAATTGGCTACAAAACTTTGTGTGGTGTGTATAATTTTCCTTCACAGTTAATATTCCATGTTGGTATATTTATTGTTTTACTTTTGATATGCGTGTATATGTGTACTTATTCATTTTTATCTTATGATGTGAGTATTTCAGATATTGCAGCACATGAAAGCAAGTGGTAAAGAAAATTCAATGCCCTATCAAGTGATATCAAAGTGAGGCATTTCAAACTCAATTTTTATTGCTCAAATTTGTTATGCGTTGTAAAGATGATTAAGAATTTTGTGTTTGCGTAGCCATAATTCTGTTCTTATCTATATTTGGTAGATCCATTAGTGTTTAGTTGGATGATAAGATAAGCTGAAGGACATTATGTCTGAGTGAGGTTAAAATGGCGTGAGAGATCTGGCTAGAAAAATGGACACTTTTATAAAGGTGGTGCCTGTATTTGTCACCAACGCTTTGTTGACACGTCTTACACTTCATAGATGTGCTCATACTTTAAAAATAAAATTCATTACTTCAAAATTAAGGTGACACGTATTAAATACTTGGCTGACCCATTCCAGACACTCCTATCACAAATCTTATATGATACAAGCTTCAAATAGCAGTAATGTCGTTATCTTGAAAAATGTGCAATCTTTATTTTTTAGAAAAGAATTCAGACATAGTTACCACAAGTTACGCATACAATGATAGTTTTATTTGGGACAAAAATCTTCTTCCAAAGTCCGAGATTAGTTTTCAGCACTGTTTTACCCATGCAATCATATTTGCCATATCTTGGTCTTCGTAAACACAGAGATTCCCACATGGAACTTGGAACTTCCTCTGACATGAATTATGTCTTTATTATTTTGCAATTAGAATATATAATATCTATAATTGGAGAGGCAGATTATCATCCAGGAGCTGCACAAAGATGCCATAGGTTGGGCTCCCTGCTAAAAGCAAAATGTTCATACTTGTTTATTTGTTTTGTTTGATAATTTTTATTCCCACCCTTTATTACTCTTGGTTTTATTATGCTTTTACCTTATTGGCCAACAGTAATTATTATTTTTATTTCTCATCTTGCCACATATCTTAATTTCAAGTTGTTGGGTGGTTACGGCCTTGGGACAGCTGGGGTGGAGGCACATCTAATAAGCCTGATTGCCATTTTTTAGATTCAATCTTTAATTTGATTTTGTTTGTTGTATTCCTCTAACTTAATCTTCTCCGTTCAAGGGCCATGGAGACTGTTATAAGTCAGCACGGCATTGATATTGAGGTTTTAAAGTCATCACGTCTTCCACTAACTAGTGGAACTCACATGGGGGATACTTCGTCATCACAATTTGCAGGTAAAGATACATCTAACAAATTGCTATCTGTAATTGCTGGTCGATGCTTTTAGAAAGTGCAGGTCTCAATGCATGGCATTTAGTTGAGTGTTAAGGAAGGAGATAATGTTTATGCAGGTTCTTCCCAGATGCTTGGGGCTGTGAAGGATTCTAAAGCAAGCTTGACTGATAATGAGATGGGAAAAATAGATTCACATGCTTCAAACAGGCCTCCTGTTGGCCCTAGCGGTACAGGACACAATATTTATCAAGGATCTGTGTCTCATCTGAGTAGTAAGTCCTTCGATCATGAAAGTCCATCCAGTTTCGACACTAGGTCTACCAATTCACAGTCACAAGAAAGGCGTGATACACCAAATTGGGAGAAAGCGAATCAAAAGGATAGTAAAAAAGGTAGCAGTAAGAGAAAGAGGGCTGATTCATCAGCAACCCAGCCACATAGTGATAATCCTCAGCAACTTGATACTCACAACCCTAATCCAAGGAAGGGAAAGGTGGTGAACAAGGTCGAACCACCCGAGAAGTTATTTGTTGAAAGTGGCGATCGTGGTCAGTCAAATATAGTTCAGAGTAGTGGTCAAATGGAACACATACCATCAATGTCTAGTAGCATGACATCAATGCTTAGAGCCAAGCAAGAGAGTCAACATTTAACAGAAAAGTCGTTGGATTCAACAAACATCTCAAATTCAATGTTATGGACTACAAATTCGAAGTACCCTGAAGATATAGAAGTTTCCTCTGCTCGTAACGCTTTAGGTCTACTGCAAGGGGGGTCTAAATCTTCATCACATGACAGTCTTAGTTCTAGGGGAGTATGGAATCATAATAAAATGGGATTACCATTTGAAAAATCTCAAGTTTCTAGGTTCCCTTCTACTGGTTGTGGTAATATGACAGCAGACATATTGATGCAGCAGTCCACCGGACCATCTTCTGTAACAGGTGAGACTGTAAGAGTTCTTAATAATTTTAAAATAATCATGTATCACAGTTTGTTGTAAAACCATGTATTAATATTTATGTGCCAGAAAATTTGAAGATTTTCCAATTTAGAGCAGGACCATAGTGACCATATTCGGCCTGGAAAGCTCCATCTAGAACTGCGTAATAAATTGAGAACATAGTAATGAGATTTTTAATTTTGGTTTTCACTTCAACTTTGGTTCTGAGTCATTTGACTGGATTGAAATCGTACCTGTGTGAGTGCATATGCGTGTGCGCATTTGTGGTTGTGGGCATAGCTCAAGCCGCACTAAGGCGCCAAAGGCCTTCTGGAGCCTAAGCGCAAGGCGCAATATAAGGTGCGAGCCTGATCTAAGTAGGGCGCGTGTATAAAATAATGCATATTTAAACATATAATACTATATATATTCATAATCAAGCACTAATTGCAGTTAATGTAAGTAGTGAACCATAAATTTATGAATTTTGTCAAATATTTCACAAGTTTAAAACAATATGATATATGATATAGAACCTTTTAATTTAGTAGTCATTAAGTAAACAAGAAAATGATACGAATAAATGATTAAAAAATACAAGGCGTGCCTTTTTTGAGCCTGGAGCCTACTAAAAAGCGTGAGCTTGAGGGCTTTATGTGAGCCTGATTGAAGGGGCTTGGCTTGTAGTAGGTTGAGGTACTCTAGCTGAGCCTTGACGAGCCTGGGTCTTTTTTGGAGCCTAGGTGCGCCTTTAACAACTATACTGTGTTTTTGATAAAAAAAAATGAGGAAATTGGGTAAGCATATTGACTGACAAGTGAACATTGCTTTCCGGAATAGGTTCTGATTCCTGAAAGATCTCGTGGTATTATCTGACAAGGTCCTGCTGGAATTTCAGGTGCGGCTGGAAAGATTCAAGGAGCGATGCCTGGTGCTTCTGGTTCATATCCCCCTTTAGAACAAGGAATCTCAGTTCCAATGCATTTCGGCAGTTCTTCATACGATAGTCAAGGTTTGACTGCAAAGATGCATAAGGAAAGAAGCATGGAAGCCTTCCCGACCACATCTGATAAAAATGTAGAAGCCCAGTTCTTTTCTGCTAATCGCGGGGAAGGAGCATCCACAACCCTCTCCTCTGGAAAGGCCTTGGAGTGTGAAGGCGGTGTTCCAAATACATTGGCAAATGAAAATAAGATACTTCAGGTAGTTCATTTTTTCCCCCCTAGTAAGCAGGTTCATTTTGTTGCTATAGTTTTCATTCATCTGGCAAAGTGACGGTGTGTTGCTGAATCAGTAGTCTCACAGACAATGTTCTTATCCCCCTTTTCTGTGTGCGTATCTATTTTTTATATGAGGGGTTTTTCAATGTTTGATATGCATTGCTGTTTTACTATCTTCAGCTGTGATGTGAAAAGTTGCATCACATTGATTTCTGTCATTGGCTTGTATATTTATTTTCCGCTTTCCATATTTAATCAAGATTTTTATTGTTGTATAATGATTCGGAGGTAATAAGAATGAGTTGGTTTTTTTCCAGTTGTAAGCACTTTTCTGTCTAAAATTTCTTTTTATAAGGAACACTATTTATTGTATTGAGAGGAAAAAACAAAAAAATTAAAACTGACAAATCCTGCCTACATGTCAAGAAAAAGAGATGAACAATATTACAAGAAGCAACCCAACTGTCTGTATGAATAGAGACCACCAGGATACCTCTCCAGCAACATGAATGAGGGTAGGAAACCTTTAAAAGATAACAAACTGGTTGCCCCTCTCATATTGGAGGAATCTGCTTTTTGATATAGAATACTCATCTTATCTTCATGCTTAAAGTGGAGGACGGAATGCAGATTCTCGCCAACAAATCCCTTTTTTTTTCCGTAAATTTAGTTGCTTAAATTATTTGTTCTTGGGTTTCAACTTATCTGTTGTTTTATTGCTGATCCATTTGATATGTTTTAATATGGACTCTGCTATATGTTCTACCTTGTGAAATTTATACCATAACGATAGTTATTTAACTTTTCATATCCGAGGAATCTGCTTCTTGATTTGTGGATATAGAAAACTCATCCTATCGTCAAGTATCTTCTTCTTCTTCTTCTTTATTTTTGTGGCATAATTAGCTGCTTAAAGATTTGTTCTTGGGTTTCAACTTATCTGTTGTTTTATAGCTGATCCAATTGATCTGTTTTGATATAATCTGTACTATTTGTTCTTCCATATGAAATTTATATCATATTGGTAGTTATTCCTTATCCCCATCCTTCTTCAAAACAATCCACAATTGCGAGGGTTATCTTGCTTGTATGAGTTACTTCTTTGACTTGAGGTCTTGAATGTCTATTAAAGAATTTACTACATCAAATTAATAGAGGAAGAAAAAAAGTAAAAAGGGAAAAAAGAGAAGAGACATTCGTTATGGGGAGTGGAACCCAAATACAACACAAAAACCAAATAAACCAGCATACCTTCAAACTATCCACAAAACAACAAAATTCTCTAAAGATGTACAAGTTCTCCTATGGTCTCAAAAGAATAAAGAACTAGTAATATAGGAGTTAAGTGTACAAATAGGAGCCTCCTCACTATCAAAGGATCTCCTATGTCTCTACCTCCAAAAACTCCACCACAAGCGAAGGGGTGCAACCCTTTAAGGATCTCGTGCTTGATCTCCCATGGTAAACCCTCGCAAAATCTCAAGCATGCTCTTCGTGGTAATTGGCATAATCCAATGAACACCAAACAAAGATAAAAGCATGGTCCAATTGTCCCTTGAGCGTACAAATGGGGGCCTCCTCACTATCAAAGGATCTCCTATGTCTCTACTTCCAAAAACTCCACCACAAGCGAAGGGGCCCAACCCTTTAAGGATCTCGTGCTTGATCTCCCACTGTAAGCCCTCGCCAAATCTCAAGCATGCTCTTTGTGGTAATTGGCATTATCCAATGAACACCAAACAAAGATAAAAGCATGGTCCAATTGTCCCTTGCCACTGGACAATGTAAAAGGAGATGGTTGACTGACTCCTCATCCCTTTTACACATGCAACACCAATTAACAATGAGTCGCTTGGCCCTGGTGCCTCAGGAAGCATCAGGTCTAAGGTTCGACTCTTCTTGGGGTTGTTTTGGTTGCGTGAGTACTAAGTAGGAAAAAAAAAACAATGATCTGGCGTCTCTCCCTCAGATTGCATGGTCACACAATAATTTTGCAAGGAAAAACTCTGTGATCATGGAGGATTGGGTAAATTACAAAATTAGCATGTATAGAGGAGGTTTGGTGACTTCAGGAAATCTTAACTTGTACCTGTTATTGCTTAACTCAAGAAAATAACTGAAAAGTCTATAAAAACATCTGTAGGAGATGTATAGCCTATTTTTACAACTGCATATGAACTTCTGGAGGCACTGAAATCTGAAGTTCCATTTTAAAAGTTAAGAAACACAATAACCACCGTTATGTCCTGGAACATATGTTGTTAGATGTTGGTGCAGTTTAATTGATGAAGTAGAGTAGGGGTTAATTTGAGCCAAAACTATGATGCTCCTAAGATCTAAAGGATTTTTGTTTGAAAGAACCATGAAAGAATATATGTAATGTGTTCGGTAGAAGTAATGGTAGAGATGAGGAAATAGTGAAAGATTCTATGCCAAATGTTGGGCTGTAAATGATTCGACCTAGTTGTGAATAACTCAGTCTCTGCTTATAATTTGGCTTGGTTAGTAGAGAAACTGACTGAACTTGAGCCTTACTAGAGAGCTTGTTTCCTTGATGAGCCAAGCTTGAGCTTACTGGAGAGCTTGTTTTTTTAGTGATTCAAGCTCGAGCTACCCTGATCTTATCCTGCTTAAACTCCTGAATATGGAAGGAGTCGGTGATTAGGAGATGACTGGGGAAGTGCAAGTCTATAAGGATTGTCATATGAGTATGGTAATTAGTTTAAATCAGGAGAAGTCTGTAAAGAAAGAAGGGGATCTTGAAAAATACAAAAATATAACCTTTATTATACTGGAATCGATGGAAGTAAAATATAGTTGTGAAAATAGATAAAACGTTACAAAAAGTTGTAACGTTTCCAAGAAAAACATAGGATACTTTTTGTAAAACATATATTGGAGAAAATATAATCAATACAATTAATCTTATGAACCCCAAGTGTAACAATTAAGAAATATTTTTAGAATACTTTGATAAATTAATTTAAAGCTATTAGGAACCCTTTGTATTCTTATTGATATCATGAGGATATTAGGAGCATGTTGTATCCTTATTGATGGTTGGAAATGTTTTTGAATGATCTTGTGTTTTGCACTTTAGCCTAATAAAAATGTTTAATAAGATTATGATAATGAAGAAAATGCTTGATGAGTGGCGAAAAAATATTTTAGTACCCATGTGTAAATAATACAAGGGAGATTTCCATAATTACAAAATTAGTTGGGTATTCATTTGCGAGCATGGTTCGCAATGGAGAAATCCCCGTTACCGAGGGTCCTATTCACCGATCTCTGAATTCCAAATTCACCCACCGAAACGGCGGGTATGTTCTGGTTTGAACTGGCCCAACGCCCAACATGGGCTTTATTGGTCTTATTTTAAAAATTACTAGGGAGGACTTCTGAACAAGGGACTTCTTGTGTGGAAAGTAAAGCCTTAGCCACTCAACCAAACTTCACTTTTGCTTATTTCTAGACTGACTTTGTTATGTAATTATTTCCATTCAGTTCATTCTTTAAAATGGTAAAGGACCATTTAAAAAATCTTAGGGACCAGGTTTGAACTTGGGACCTTTGCATGGAAGATAAAGCTTTTCACACTTGACCAAACCTCATTTTTGTTTATCATTTGAGCTAGTTTGCTGTCTTAGATTGCTAATTGACACATTTTTCAAAAAGGGCAAAAAGACCAGCTTGAGAAACAAACTTAAAATTAATGTTATATGGACTTGGGTATGTGTGTCGGATACGGGTATGTATTCACGTGTCGGATGTGTCAAATCCCCAACAAGACACAATGAACAGTTTGACACTGTTAAATATTCATTTTGTTTAATATATTTTTTTATAAGTAATAATTCATTAAAAAACGTTCAAAAGGGGGACGCGTCCCTTAAAACAACACAAGGCCAAATAGGGCCTTTAAATCCTCAACAAATCCAAAAACTCTACAAACTCATCCAAGGATTTACATTTTCTTCCTAGAACCCAACAAAAAGGGTGCTAAGAATGGAGAATTTCAACGACCAAACATGATTTTCCTTTCCCTCAAAGGATCTCCTATTTCTTTCAAGCCATAGACACCACCAAACACACAAGGGTTACGAGCTTGGGCCCCCACTATACACCCTCTCCAGGCCTCAATCAAGTCTCTGGTAGACCGTGACATAACCCAATGAATTCCAAACAAATAAAAAAATAAAAACCAGCAATCTTGGGCCACAGGACAATGTAAAAAAAGATGATCAACCGTTTCCTCATCGTTTTGCTCATAAAACACCGATTCACCACAATCTGTCTTCTTCTGTGAAGGTTGTCCTGAGTCAAAATCTTTCCCAAAATGGATGTCCATGCAAAAAATTTGTTCGCCAAACAGCCCAATGATAGGCCAAGAGCATCCACCAAACGACGATAGAATGACCGAACATCAAAACGCCTAAGTGAAGATGGAACCCAAACGCATATGTCTGAACTCTCCTCCACTAGCTCTTGTCGATATAACAAATTCAAGAAATTCATGGGATCCTCAATTTCCCAATCCTGAAATAGCGTCAAGAAACGTGCATCCCACACCGTTCTTCCACTATCAAGGCGAGAGCAGTCGACCACCATGGCATGTCTATCAGAAGCAATCTGAAAGAGTCTAGGGAAAGAGCTAGCAAGGGAACGCTCCCCGCACCAGATGTCATCCCAGAACGTATCTTCCTGCCATCTCTAACATGAAATCTGATTTGCTTAGAGAATTCATCCCACCCCTTTTGAATGTGCTTCCAAACCCCAACCCCATATGGTAAGCTCACCTCAGGGGGGTGTGCCATCCTCCTCTTGCCTCCCCGTGTTGGCATGTCTGCTCACAATCACCCTCCTCCAGAGTCTGTTTCTCTCTATCCCGAATCTCTAAAGCCATTTTCCCAATAAGGCCTTCTTAAAAGGCATATTCTCAACCCACCTTGCTGAATTGGAGTGTAGACCCTCTCCCACTACACCAAATGATACTTGAATTCCTCCCCTTTACCACCCCACAGGAAATTTCTCTGCAACCTCTCAATCCATTTTATTTAGTATTTTTAATTAATGTTTTTGGTGAAAAATAATATTTTTATTTAACATAGTGTCCAATATAGGCATTTCACTCATTTGAAGTAATAATTTAATAGAATGGAATTATTGGATATGTTTTTTTAGGTGCATGTCCATCCAAAAGTGTCGGAGACATATCTCATACCCATATCTGAATAATGTGTATTGGACATGGGTACTTCACCTATTTTTGAAGAGTCCATGTATAAAACCTTTGGGAGGAAACCTAGAACGTTTGCTACTCAAACAATCTTGATCTTTTGCTATTATTAGTGTGTATTTTTTATTTAATCATTGCAAAACCTTTAGTTAGTAACATACACACACGCGCACGCGCACATATTTGATAAATGATAAGTATAATGAAAATTGATCATAAAAAAATCACATATAAGCAGAATTATTTTATATGTAAAAAAATTATATATATATATATATATTTTAATTGAATTTATTTTTAATATTTATTTTATGTTTTTAAATCCTCACATGCTGTATATGGTATGAATTTTCATTTATTTCATATTTAAGTTTACTTTTATTAATTAATTTCGCAAAATAATTTATAAGTCTTTTTAATTATAATAGCAACTTATAATTCATAAGTAGGTCATTACCAACAGGGCCTAGCGGTATCAGGCCCTTACTTCCAGAAGGGAGGTCAAGGGTTCAAGCCTCCATGGGGGCATGTGTGTGTGAGTATCAACTATGAAAAAAAAAATCATAATTAGGTCATTACTTGTGTTAAATATCTTAATTTTTTTAATAAATTCACTAAAATTCATTCTTATTGAATTATGTTATAAAATAATTGTGTATCGGTCAATTTTGGTTCCTATGCGCGAGGTCGATAAAAATTGATCACTGCAATAGCCTGATTCTGTTATGCCACGGCGATATGGGCCAAATCCGTTAGACCGCCGATGCGGACCTAGGCTACAAAGATTATGGGAGAGTAATTGAGCAAACATTAGTAATTGAAACTAATAACATGGGAAGATCAATTTAGGTTTATGTATAGTGGGTCAACTAGAGATGTTATTTATATATCGACAATACTAGGATATTTTGTGTGAAAAACAAATATCTTATGTAGTCTATATAAATTTGGAGTAAGCCTATCGTACGGTCCTTGAAGATATAATATGATGTGTGTTAGAAATGCTAGGATTAACAAATTTCTATTTCAGCATTATAAAAACTGTGTATAATGGAATTATGGTGTACAAGAATATCTGTAGGATAAGCAGGAAAAATTGCAACCACTATCAAAGCTTATACGAGGGATAACATTAAGTCACTACCCTTTTGTATTGGATGGGATAAGATTTCACGTTGTAGGTGATTTGCCAATGACATTGGTTTAAGTGGTGAAACTAGAGTCGGGATAGAATGCCAAATATGAGGCATGGAGATAAGTCCTAGAGGCAATAGGGTTTAGGATAAGTAGGAACAAAAACAGATTAACTATGGGATGGGCAGGATGGAACCCATGCACCATTGAATTATAGAGTATTTTTATGGATTTTATAGGACTTAGTAATCTGGTATATATATTTTGGTTAATTGGTATTTATTTCACTTTGGTATTTATTGCTTGTTATTTTTTTCTCTTTGGGCTTGCCCATATATAAAGGCGTTGTGTAAAGTAGTAGATTACAATTCTGATTTTTGAGGATTAATAATATACAACTTCTTTCCTTCTCTAATTCCCTTCTCTTTCTTCTTTTCTCTTCTCTTCTTCTTCTTCTTCCATTCTTCTCTCTCCCCTTCCATTCTCTCTCTCTCTCTCTCTCTCTCTCTCTCTCTCAC
>JAOTQH010230534.1:0-13847 GCA_025631255.1 Cornus kousa
AATGCTCTAAATTAGTAATTGCTCAGTATATAGTTGGATAAGAAACTGATGTTAGATTATGAAGTGGTTTAATAGATTTGAAGCCACAATAATGACCAAAAGTAAAACATAAATAAATTGCAATTTTTTTTCGGTCACCGAACTATGATTTTGTCGTGTGTTCTGTTGAAGTTCTTGTCTCTGGATGGTACTGAGAGTCTGAGACTGCAGTGTTGGTTTTAGTCATGTGTTCTGTTGTCTTGTGTAGTAGTAACCTCTCTTCATCTGAAGCATTTGTTTCCATCTTTTTCTTTTACATCAATAAAATTAAACCCTTCATAATCATGAACATGTGGCATGCTGCAAAATTATTTATTTTATGGAATCTGAGTCATATAAGCAGCTGATGAAATTCATCAAATTACTAATTTGAGAAAAAGTTGAAATTGGTGTGGCAACTGAAAATCACCATATGCATCTACCATCATTTTTAAAGGGGTTAAAGTAAATTTATTAAGAGGTGAAATCTAAATTAGACTTCTGTTAAAAAATAAAAATACAATTTGAGTTATTTTAACAAATTTCAAGCTGAAACTGAAACAAATACTAATACTATATTCTTTTAACCAAGCAAAGAACTTATCCTCTTTGAACCGGCAAAACTGGATTAGCTTCCAAGAGCAAATAGGGTCAAACCCTTAAAAATTTAACAAATTATATCATATTCTCTCTCTCTTTGAGAGTTTTGTGGCTTGCAACACTGCTTAGTTCTATGTATCAGAGCTTCATACTAATTGAATCTCCTTAGCCGAGGGAAAATGATGGATTTAAAAGGTAACTGTAGCATGACAGTTCATTGATTGTGCTTAACTGTAGCATGACAGTTCCATAGAGTTTACGTACCAAAAGCTTCATAACAAAAAATAAAAAAAGTAAAAAATAAAATAACATAACTAAACTTAGACATAATACGAAGGATAGCTGAATTGTTCCAAAATATTACCAACTTAAAAGACATTGCAAAAGTTAGTATAACCGAAACTATTATCAACGTCAACAATCATTAGACATCAGTTCCTCCAGGAGTATCTTGCGAACTGTAACTGTTGAATCAGTGGTTGAATATTTATGAGATTAAGATTAATCTGTTTCAAAAATTAATAAAAAAAATCGTTGTTTCATGAAATTGCTTCGCAATACACCATTGACTATAAATGAGGATCTAGAATCAGGTAAGAAAATCGTAGAATATATCTATATCTGATAATTGAAAGTACAGAGATTACAAGATCAAATGTACAAACACAAATGATGGTTCTTAAAAAAGTTCAACATAAAAGTCAAAATCAACCGAAACCACTATGATGAACCCCACTGTTCAAAATTTCCACCAAAAATGAAATTGAACATCTTCAAACATGCCCTTTTCAGTAGACAATTAAAAACCCTAAAATGGCCGCACCAAAATAACACTGTGTAGGGTCTCAACACGGAAAGAGAAAAAAAGAAGAAGAAGAGAGAATACCTGATTAATGGAAAGAACAGAGGCAATAGAGAGGCAAATCGTCTAACACACCTTCGCGTCTCCAATAGAGGATTCCAGTTTAGCGTTTTTTCTTTGAGCCGTGTTAGAGCCGAAACCAGAAGATGAGATAGAGAAACGGTTGAGAGAAGAGGAGATAGAGAAGAGGAGATAGGGTTCGCGTCTTGTGTGTATAGAATTGTTCAGGCTAAATTGGTCTTTCTCTTTCAATGGCTTCCTTTCCCCTCAAATCTTCTCAAATTTGAGGGGATTAGATTTCACTGTGCAGGAGGGATTTGGAGGGATAGCCTATTCCTCCTAATCCTTTCTTTTCCCTTCTTTTCCCTCAATCCAAACACACATAATACTTTCCTTCCCTTTCTTTTCTCTCCCAATCCCTTCAATTCCCTCAATCCAAACGAGGCCTAAGTGTTGTTTGTTTGTTTGTTTTTTTGTTTTTTTTAATCTATCACTAATAGGCCTAAAAAATTTGAGGCCCTCTAAATGTTGAGGCCCTAGGCGACTGCCTTGGTCGCCTTGGGCCAGGGCGGGCCCTGCTGAGACCCATGCTACCTTAGCTCCACACTTTTTCAACTCTTGTCCTGACCATAAAAGTGCTCTCAAAGTATGTGATGTTGTGGTCCAAATTTGGTTTGGGTCGTAATTTTTGGTCCTGAAGAGCCATTGATCTGTGGATGATTTTTGAGCGGTTTCTTTACTTGAGGTCGTCCTGATTAGTATTCTCTTGTAGCCATTTAGGATTTGTAGTGGGATTAGAGTGAACACTAGAAATGAACTAGGGTGTTTATGATTTGGAGTAGGATTAAAGATAACACTGAAAATCGCAGAGAAAGAGAGTGAGAGCTAGATATCTAGGTTTGGTGGCTGAAACTTTGTGATCTTTTATTTTTCGCATAATGAAAATTTTTGCAGATCTTGGCCATGGACAAAGTCACAACTTGTGTCAAACCACACTAAAACTTTGTGTTCTGTGCCTTGGCATAGAATTTAACTCACTGATAGTAGATTTTGGCAAAACAAACATGCATGACCAGTAGGTTAGAGAGCTGGTTATTATGGAATCCTCACCCAATTGCCATTGTACCCATAGCACTCTGTGGATCATTTTTGTCGAGCTCAAGCTTTAGATAGACCTAAGCCCCCTTCAGACTTAGGCTTGCAATTGGAGACCCATGCTACCTAGCTCCACACTTTTTCAACTCTGGTCCTGACCAGGTGACCATAAAAAGGCTCTCAAAGTATGTGATGTTGTGACCCGTTTTCGACAATCCTATGATCGAGGATGATTTTTGATTCTCAAAAAGCTTATGGGTCGTGGACCCTATTTAGAACTCTCTTATAACCTTATATGCCTTTAGGGTTTGGAGTGGGATTAGAGAGTGGATCCTTAGCATAGTGAAAACTTTCGCTACATTTTGTACATTGAATTCTGCTAAATCTTCGTGTTCTTTGCCTGTGCTGTAGAATTTAACTCATTGATAGATTTTGGCAAAACAAACAAGCATGACCAGTAGGTTAGAGAGCTGGTTATTTTGGAGTCCTCACCCAACTCCTATGCAGTACCAAATTTATTTTATCTGGCAAATGTGTTTGAGGCCTTCTTTTTGTTGATCAAGTGGTCATTATTCATTAACTTATTGCCAAATATACCTCATTCTCATTAAAGGTAATATTGTTGTTTTTAAACTTGAACTTGTTCTGCTTTTTAGGTTTGGTATATCCAGACGCAGAAGTTGAAACATGATCTTCCAGGTCATTCAGATGAGTTACTTGCCCCTCCAAAAATGCCACTTCCACACATTTCTTTTTTCAGAATAATGTGATTAATTTATCTGAGTTCTTTCCAACTGGGTTTTCCAGACTTTTGCTGTTGATTGGACTCCGGATGGTGAGAAGGTGGCATCCGGTGATTAAGATAGAGTTTTAAGCTATGGATGGGATAGAATATACAAGGACATGATCCAAAAGGTGTTTTTTGAGTAGAGTTCTTCGGCTTCCATCAGTAGGTGCTGTATATACTACTGTTGTACAAGTATGGCATAAGAATATCGGAAAACTGAAAATGAACATTATAGATCAGCTTCATGGGTGGTCAATGGATGGGCTCTCTTATCAGTTGTGCTAGTCTTCTGCAATATTTTGATGTTGTTGCAATTAAGGGCAGAAGCTCTGGATTCGCTGTCTGGTTGGAGGTAAAACCCCTGCTAGTTATTGCTTTTCTGTGTATTGAGAAGATTATAATTCTTTCTGTTTTCTGTGTCAAGCTACAGTGACTCTGTGTTTATATTGATTCTAACATCTAAGCCCCAGTTTATATTCCATCAGACTAGTAGATCAACAAAATACATGGCATGGCTTGCATTTTCTTTATTTATTTTTTAAGTAATTATATATTAGTTCTAATATTTAAGCCCAGTTTATTTTGCTTGATTTCTGATAAGTGTAGAATGATGAATGGAAATTCCACTGCAACAAACAGGCTCTTAATCTGTATAATAAATATGTTCAGCAATGCTTAATCTTGACAACCAAAGTCCTTAACAACGGCCATAAAAACAAGCTCTCTAGAATTAGTAATCATAGTTTTTATAGAACTGATAGACACTTTGTTACTAGAAAAGTGATTACAAATCTACTACGTTTTCGGATCATTTTTCAACATTAAATTTGAGCAAAAATCCAATTATTGTTCAGTCTTTCTGTTACTAGCAATTGCTCATCATAGCTTGAATAGAGGAAGAACTGAGGAACGAGTACCATTCTGTTCAGACCTCGTGGCGGCTAAATCTGTGATAAGAACTTCCTTGTATATAGGTGGATTGATGTCAGATAGAAGTTCCTTTATAGGTCCACACTGCTTAGATACATTCCTAGTGCTGGGAGAGAAGAAACATGCAGTTGATACCCTTGGTCCAACTGATCGAGCCAGTACTCTGTGCTCCACACTTTTGAACTTATCGTTGGTGATAAGCTGTACATGTAGGAAATCAAGAAGAAAAAGATCAAACCCAAAAAAAAAAAATTGTGATATGTATGATAATGCATTACCCAATATATCTCGTTACATAGTTCACACTAAGAATGATAATGCATTACCCAAAGTTGACTTGGGTAGAGTAAGTAAGTAATGAATGATATGATAACATGTGATTTTTGACTAAAGCCTTGGCTTAGAGCGGAATGACAAAAAATAAGATTCATGTAGGCTAACCCAAATAGTTAGAAAAAATAAATAAAGCTTTGATTAACATAAGACCCGTCTATATATGTTTTAAGGATATTATAAAACGACTAATGAACAAGTAATTCATTGGTTTTAACTATACCTGCATAAAATCCCCAAGGTTTGCTATAAGAGCTTTTGGGACAGGATGCACATCAACCCAATGATCTTGATGAAGAATTTGAAGGCCACCAATGCTGTCTTGAAGGAGAATAGTTAGAAAAGGCAGGTCTGTATGTTGGCTCAAGCCTTGAGTCAGGTCAGGCTGTGGGCAAATTGGGTAATAGTGGCACATAAATGATGTAGTCTTCATGCACTCTGTGCTCCCAAAATAGTCACTGCTCAGCCCTAGAGCTTCTGACAGTAGTTCACATAGTTGCTCCTTCAGCTTGATTATGCATTTCATGTACTCTTCCACTTCTCTTCTGCACAAACAAAATTAAGTATTTGTGGACTTCACCTACAACACTAATAAATTCATGGAGGGTGCGCTGATGATACTGGCAGATATATATTGAGAAAGATATATATATAGTTATTACTCTGATGAAAGATTAATAATAAAATAAAAGTACTATTTTAACTAAATAAAATCCTACAAGCAAAAATAAAACACGATTATTAAGAACGAAAAAAAAAAAAAAAAAAAGGTAGTTTAATAACTCATACAATAAGTAGTTATAGAAATTTTCATTTAACAAGTGACAACTAAAAATATTAAGATATATGTATCATTCTTATTATTGGCACTTTTGCATCATGGTATCATAATTTAAAACATTAGTTTTCTCTTCTTCCACTGCTCAAATGATTACTATATAATTTAAAATATTTTTTTATGTAAACACTATCTAACGAAAATGTTTGAGAAAGAAAGCTCTTGTATCTTTATTAAACATGAAGACACGTTAGTGAAATTCATCTTTTTGTGTAATCGATATCCTGCGCGCGTGTACACTATTGTAAATGTAAATGTAGTATATGTTATAGTGAGGCTTACCATAATAATGAACTTTACATTTTAGTTTTACAAAATTAGACTTCAAAAGTAAGGCTAAAAGGGTTCAACTTAAAATTTGTATGAATTTCGAAAAATACAAGTTATATATTTTTTTTTTCAAACTTACTATCTTTTAGGCTAATAAAGAAGTGGTTTGAAAAAAGAAATAAATAAATAAAATAAAATAAAATTTGGATAGGGAAAAATGAAATTGTCTATGAATTTTGGGACCAAGAGTTGAACTTTTTGTAAAAACAACTATTTTTTTAAGGGTATAACAAACATTTTGAAAATATATATATATATTGATTTACTAACAATTCCTTGTAAAAAGCTTATGACAAAACATAGATACAAACATAAACTTAGACTAAATTCCACATGATATATCTCATAACGTCATAACCCAATTCTCCCTTTTTCTTTCTTATTCAAAAAAAGAAAAAATTCAAATTTTTCTTCTTTGAACTAGAATGTTGAAGTATTTAGAACCCCTTGTTATATATGCTTCTCCAAACAATTATGCTATGATTTATAATTTAGAAAATTTACATTTTAATGCCCAAATACATGTGTCCTAGAATATCTAAGTAGTATTAAACAGGTGTTTCAAAATTATGAATACATTGCGGAAGGATTAGCCGCATGTATATGCAAATATATGAGACTACATCCGAAACAGAAACTGTTTCCTTGTAGAAGTATTTGTGCTTTGATATTCATTTTTTTTTTTTCTTTTAATAAATAAATAAATAACTTTGCAAGTTTTATACCTGAGGACTGAAGGTAACATATCCGGGTTCACCATATCATCTCTGAAAACACAAGATAATGTATCATTCCAATTTGCAGCAGCTTTAGATAAATGGAGGTATTCATTGCTGTAATATCTCACATTTTTTGTTCGATCTCGGCTATACAACTCCATCTTTGTCTCTCCAGGCTGCTCATGGAATCGTCGAGCACCTTCTATCATCCCATCCATTACACTATCTGGTACTCCATGATTGATAATTTGAAAGAACCCCCATGTTTCTGATGCTTTGCAGATTTCATTGACAATCTTCTGTCGATGTTGGCCACCATTTTCACACCCTCTAAGGTCTATTATGGGGATTTGGTGTGTGGTGTTTGATGAGTTTTGAAGGTTCTCTGGAGGGTTGATAAAGAAACTGGGGATGCTGGCAATGCCAGCATCCACAAGTCCTTTAACTCCAGCTTTTGTTTCCTCGAATTCAGTCACTCCTTTCGCCCAATTGTAATCTCCATCAATAGATTTTTCAGTGGTTGAGACTTCCATGGATGAAGATGTGAACAAGTACTATAGATGTAGGTGTCTTCTATATGTGCAAGCTAAGAGTGAATTAAAGATGATGATGATGAGTACAGGAAGTGTTAGTGGATGCAGGATTGAGTGGCAAGAAAGTCAGAAACAAATTAATAAAGGAAGCAGATAGTTGATGTGGTAATTATTGTGACAATAAAGTAGTTTAAGTGGTTGACACTTTGCCTCGATGAAGTGGTGGGAACCCATGCACTTCTTTTCAATAATTTTTATAAAAGTTCAAAAATATATATTGGTCTATATATGAATCTAAAACAATAGTAATTGTTTATCATGCTCTATCTATATATATATATATATATATATATATATATATCAATTACTAGCGTTTCGTTGAAGTATCTAGAACCCTTCTTATGCTTCTCAGCCTTCTCCTAACAATTATACTGTGATTTTTAATTTAAAAAAATTACATTTTAATGCCCAATATACATGTCCCCTAGAATATCTAGGTAGTATTAAATACTTATTTCAAAATCATTGAAAATATGTGATAAGAAGTATAAGACATGCATATGCAAATAGATGAGATTATATACGAAACAAAGTGAATATATGTGATAGGAAGTATAGGACATGTATAAACAAACAGATGAGATTGTAATCATTGTATACGAAACAAAAACTGTTTCTTTGTAAAAGTATTCGTGTTTTCACATTCAATTTAAAATAAAATACATACAAAAATTAAAAATAATAATAATAATAATAATAATAATAATAATAGTCCAAAAAAATAATGGACAAGCTAAAGAGTAAAGTTGATGATGAGTGCAAGTGTTAGTAGTGATGCAGGACATCAGTTGCTAGAAAGTCCAAAAATATATATATAAAGGAAGCAGAGTGGACGTGGGTTGTGGTAATAAATTGGTGGATGGTGCGTGTGGATGCGTTTCTATCATTATATATCTTTAAGTGATTGAGACTTCCTAATGAATTAATGTATGGATAAGGGTGCATAATGGGCCGGGTCGGGCCCGGTTTTGGGAATCCATGCCCGAGTCCACGGGTTTTGACTTTTTAACAGCCGGGCATAGCTGTATTTTACAAATCCTAAATCCGGTCCTTGTTATTATTTTGAGTTAATTATAATGAAATCATTTGAGGTTTGTTATATTGACAATCATATATAACTTAGTCGATTTTTAAATAAACATCCCTTTAGGTTTGATAAAATTAACAAAGACACCCCAATGATCTTTACAAATTGTGAATTGACATTATTGTCCTTTGACACATTCAATTACCAATTTATCTAATACCATTATTTTTTATTGACCAAAATACCATAGTAACCCTACCAAACCAACCGCCACCACACCCACCACCACCACCATTTCACAGCCCGACCATAGCCGCCGCCGCCACCACCACCATGGTGCTCGACTTTTCTAGCGAATAGAGGTTCTGATTGGAAACAAAATCGGTTCATCGGTATTAATTTCTAATGTATGTATATATTTCTGCAATAGAATAAGAGATTGAGATTAACTTGCAAGTGCTTTGAAGAAATTAGAAATAAAAACACATTTTTTAAAAAAAGAGAGCCAAAAGCAATACAGAGGGCAATGGAAGAACGGAGGACGAGAACCAAAAATGGCAGAGAGTGACCTACCAAAGTGAACCGAGCCATGACTCTCTCTCAACAACACAATCCAACACATGGAAACGTGGCAAAATGGGTTTCAATTAGTATAAAGACTAAAACATGTGCTTAATTTCTTTGAAACATTCAGTAACCAAACCAGCTGTATAAATCAAATTGTAAGTTGATTTACACTGAAACAATCTGTATAAATCAAATTAAAATTGAAAAAAGTTGTATAAATAAAATTAACACTAAACCGATCTTATAAAACAAGCTGTTAATTTAACACTGAAACTATCTTATAAAACGAGCTGTATAAATCAAATTACCTCAATTGGGAATTTCTCAGAGTGGGCCTTCTACCTCCACGCGGCATTGCTCCGTCAGGCTTTCGCCCATTGCGGAAAATTCCCCACTGCTGCCTCCCGTAGGAGTCTGGGCCGTGTCTCAGTCCCAGTGTGGCTGATCATCCTCTCGGACCAGCTACTGATCATCGCCTTGGTAAGCTATTGGCTCACCAACTAACTAATCAGACGCGAGCCCCTCCGTAGACCTTCTCGGTAAAACAGATCAAACTGATTATTATCAAAATGATACGAACTATTTCAAAGACCCAACATGCCATATTTTTTTCTTGACAGAAAGATAAGGAGATGGCTCCATGTGAAGATTCTTCTGTTAAGTGGGAATCGATTCGCGGGTACCATTCCATCTGATATAGCGCGGTTGAGAAGCATCTTGAAGCTGACATGATAAATACAAAGAAATGATTAGAAGCGACGAGAGAAGATCCCTTACCACCTAAGCTAGAGAGAGAGAGAAATTGTTGCCCACTTCTCTACTGTTTAAAACTATTTTTATTTAAAAAATTGCATTTAGATGTGTTTGGTAACCATTATAAGCACTTTAAATAGTTATCAAATTTAGTTGAGTAGAGCGTTTGAATGAAACTAGAATTTAGAATTTATAAATTTGGTAACTCTTTTTCATTAGACAATTTTATCCATTTTATATTTTATAAAGACAATTATACCCCTTCCTTAATAAAGTAGTTGTTATCAAATATGATAACATCATATTAAAGGGATATTATTGTAAAATTAATAATAAAAATGTTTAAAAAAATTGTTACCAAATAAATAAAAAATAATTTAATTATTAAAAGTACTTATTATAATATGTTACCAAACACCTAACATGTTTTTACTGAGCTAAATTTTTTGATAAAAGGGCTTTTTCTATTCCAATAGTAAAGGGCTTTAAGTTGTGTTATTTTTCAGATACTACACTACATATTGATATGGCAAGCAATTATCATCAGCTCTAGCCACATATTCTGCTTTTGGAATAAAATAACAAATCTGAATTACAAACACAAATTACTATGTGATCCAAGCTTTGCAACTTCAGTAACTCTGCCAACCCAAATGTATTGGAGCTCCAAATTTATTCTGCCAATGAGCATTATTCATGAGCTTGAAAGTATTTTTGGTGCATTTCTATGGTCTGGTTTAGTTTTAAAAAATTCAGGTGCCAAAGTTGCTTGGGATAAATGTTGTCTTAACGGGGGTTTAGGTCTTCCTAACTTTCACACATGGAATGAAAGTGCTGTCATGAAACATTTTTGGTACATTATCAGCTCTAAAGATATGTTGTAGGTTAAATGGATACATACTTATCTCTTCAAAGGTAGAAGTATTTAGAATGTCAAAGTTTCTGGACAATGTTCTTGGAGTTGGAGAAGATTGCTTGGCCTCAAAGATACAATCATACCCCTTGTCAAGCTAGAAATTGGTGATGGAACTTCAGCCAATTTCTGGTTTGACAAGTGGTGCCATCTTGGTCCACTCCATCTATATGTTCTTCCCCAACAGAGGGCTGAGGTTGGATTTGACAGCATAACCAAAGTACGTACATTCATCACCACCAACACATGGTCCTTCCCAACAGCCATTCTCAACATCTTGCACAACTACAAAACACTGCCTCACTGCCAAACCCCAGCCCCATCTTGTCTGGTCTAAACCATCAATACCTAAGCACTCCTTTACCCTATGGGTTGCAATCCAACACAAATTACCAACACTGAAAAGGTGTACAGCACACATCAATTCCACCATGTGTATCTTTGCAACACAGAACTTGAATCACATGACCACCTATTTTTCACTTGTTCCTTTGTCAAACCCTTGTGGCACTTTTTAGAGACACGTTGTGGGTATCATATCCAATCTTCTTCTTGGACAGGGCTCATTGTTTAGGCATCACACCATTGGAGGGGCAACTCAGAATTTCACAACAATACAATCTCCAAAATGGGATTAGCATCCTTAGTCTACTGTGGAATGAGAGAAATAAAAGAATTTTCAAGAAGAAATCACTCAATGGTAATTCAGTGTTCCACCTCACTTTGGAAACAATTCGAACTAAATTGCTTTCTTCTTCAATTTCTGACTCTCTCAATACTAGAAGAATTGCTATGGAATGGGAGCGTCCTGAATCAGTGATTCGTCCTCTGAGGAAGCCACCAGACTCAATGAGCTAGACTACACAGCATTGTTGGAAACATTCTCTATGATCACCGAATTGCTGTGTTGATGGATCATACACATCTGTTTGTTGGGGTGTTGTTTGGGCTCTAATGCTTTATTTTTTCCCACTGGGCCTTCATGTTTTCGGTAGTTAGCATTGGGCTAACTCCTTTGGACTGTACTTCAGTAACTCTGGTATTGCTTCCCAAAAAAAATGAAAAAAGTATTTTCGCACTCTCATGTACAAAGTTCATGATCCACTATAGTTCATTTCGTCGGTTAGGGTAGTAGAAGTGAGCGAGTAACCAGATCTAATAAAAGCGAACAAAACAAACACTATATTGGCTAAGCTAGCAATGACAAGAAAATAGGCAAATTTTATAAATAGATACGCACTGTTATTTATAAAATATATATATTCAATATTTATTGATACAACATTCTGATTTTATTCGAAAAAAGATTAGAGAGAAAATCAGCAATGACAACAAAATATACAAATTTTAAAAAAGATACACACTCTTATTAATAAGATTTTTTTTTTTTTTTACTCTCTCAAGTTTAAGGACATACCCATACACTTACAATATTACTCCTAGCAGGGCTTACACGCTCAACCTACTATTTGAGAAGGAGAGGTCATGCACTTGTCATGAACTTGTAGGCGGCCAAGGAACGGCCGGTATTTTTGCTCCAGCTATGGTGGATAAGTTCTGCCTTTGCATTTTCACCGGCAGCACCCATGGCTACATGCAATGGCAAGAAGTGGTATGGTTTTGGGTGAGCTGTTTTTGCGTGTGGCGCCTTTTCCTCGTAGTGATTCACATCTTCAAACCTACAAGCACAAACAAAATATTAGGGGGCTGCTTGATTCGATTTTCTAAGAATAATACTAGTTTTATGTTTTGATGTAGAATAGGTTGCTTGCCAACAGGACGGTCCAGGAAATTGTGTGGGGTGAAGTGAAATTTTTTTATTTATTTTTTTTGGTAACGAAATCTCTTCACCGACTTTCATTTGTGGACATAGGACATAATAAGAACCATGTTAAATCTCTATACTCAGTATGATGTGTAATTTTTGTTTATGTTATTTGTCGATTGTTTTTGTATTTTGGTTATGGTTTGTCACAACATTTCAGTATACAGATTTAACTGGATAGGTCCGATTTTCGGATGACATTATTTTTTTGTAAATTAAAGAAGAAAAGTAGTACCTTCCAGTGAGGAGGGCTTCTTTTAGCCAGTCATCGAACTCTGCTGCGCAAGAAGAAAAAGAACCATCTTCAGATTCGAAGCGAAACCCCAAGTTGTGAGTAGTGCTTCCCGAACCAATGATCAGGATGCCTTCTTCCTTGAGGGGAGCCAATGCCTTCCCTATATTGTAATGGTAAGTTCCATCTTTGTCTGTCTGCACAGAGAGCTCACACACCGGGATATCAGCCTCCGGATACATGAGCATGAGTGGCACCCAGGTAGCGTGGTCAAGTCCGCGACTGTTGTCTTCTGCAACGCATTTGATCCCGGAAGCCATGAGCACTTCCTTCACCCTTTTTGCCAATTCTGGTGCTCCTGGTGCTGGATACTTCAGTTGGAAATCGGCAGCAAAAAGGATATGAAAAAGACCATATTTTATATTTGACCATCATCAACATTGCCTTGATCCCATTATGAAAAAGATCATTGCCGGCCAGGTTTAGGGATGGTCAGATATACGTAGTCTTACGTATTCTCACATGTGAAAAGAATATTTCCTTAGTTCAAACCTGTGACATGAAGCCTTACTGTTGCGCCAAATCCCACCCTCACTAATAATACTCTCAAGCAGCCGCTTTAATCAGAGTCAGGATGTGAAATATATATTTTGGGGAGATTGAGAAAAATATATATATATTGTAATTGGCAATTTTCAGTGTCAAAACAAGTCCTAATTGAGTTGTAATTCAAGTTACCATATCGGGATCGACAGCGACTGCGGAATTGGAAAGTTGTTCAAAGTTACCTTGAATGAATATCATTTGAAGAAAAATGTAAGAATAACATGTTAGAAAGGATTCTAAAAGGTCAGGGCACATTTTATACTTGGTAGTTATTTCAAACTTACCATACAATGTTTGTAGGCTTAAAAGAACCAAGTTTCAAGTCTTGCCAACTTGAACCAGTTCAAGGCTTCAAGTTTGGTTTAAAAATCCAAACTGCCAAACTTGAACCGATTTAACCCCTCTGTTTTGATAATAGTCCAACTTCTAGTTTCTTGTTTCAGAATTCTTTCCTAGTTAGTCTAGAATTATACCAAATCCCATGCACAAATTTTGTCAGAGGGATATTTTGAGAAAGCCTTTAGCGAGATATTTTTATATAAGGCTTTTGCATACAAAATTCAGATCTATTAGAGAGCCATCTTTGAGAGATATTTTTATTCAAAAAATCAATCTGATTTTTCTGATTTTATTTTAGAGAGCACACACATAAACATAAGAGTGATTTAGTAGTGTTAATCTCTATCTCATCGGAATTGAAGCATAATTAAAGATTAAGAAATTCCGAAAAGTAAAATTCATTCGTTCTTTGTCAAATTCAGATCTAGAAGAAAAGGGGTTAAGCGATCACACTTTGAAGGGGTCAGAGCATTCGTGGAG
>JAOTQH010230545.1:0-13847 GCA_025631255.1 Cornus kousa
ATAAATAAGAGAGTTAAAAACTTTAATTTAGTTATAAGAAAATACTAGTAATTATTTATCATTAGAGTTTTTCTTTTTACTTTTTATTTATTTATTTTTTGTGATCCTTTAAATTCCTAATTATAGAAATTAAAATAAATTAGCACGTATAATATTAAACACCTAATTGCACCTAATCTTTTTACTTCAGATTTGTTTATTAAAACGAATGAAAAAAACTTCTTAAAGGAAAAATGGTTATAACAGTCACATTGAAGGACAATATTGGAATCATAAAAAAAAGAAAAAGAAAAAAAAGAAAAAGACAAGTCACATGCTGGAGTAGTTGGCCGTAAAGTAGCTAGAAGTGACTGACAGGGGACAAGTTGCATACTTTTTTTATAGTTGTGGTACTGACTTGCTCGATTTTGTAATTCAGGAATTAAATGCTGATTTTTTTTATAAATGAGGGGATTCTTTTTTTTTTTTTTTGCCTTATTAAAATCCCTAAATATTAGGTCACCTATAATTCGTGAATCACAAAATAAACTATTTAATATATGATCCCCCAAAACTTGAGAATAAAGATGATTGAGATACACATGTCAAGCTTATATGTTTGTCAGTCCGATGTATAAAATGTACTCCAAACAAAATGACTAAGAGGCATTACTAAATATTAATGTATATTATCAAATATTTTTATTTAAAAAAAAATTACAATGTCTTTGTTTGACCTAGTGTTGGACTGTAATACCCCTAATTTTAAAAAGGATAGTCTCGGCATTTTAATTATTTTTTTATTTCATGTTTATTTGATTAATTATTTTTATTTAATTGTTGTTTTTATTTAATTGAGTTATTTGTTTTAATTATTTGTTATTTAATTGAGTTATTTGTTTTAATTATTTGTTATTTAATTGAGTTATTTGTTTTAATTATTTGTTTGCATTAAAATAGGCTTATGTGGAAATTTAATTATTTGTTTTCATTAATTATTTAATTGTATAAATTAATATTAAGGTTTTATGTTTTATGGCAACACGGGTTAGTCCACTTAGTGATTAAACATTAGGTTAGGTTATTATAGAAGCCTATATATATATATATATATATATATATATATATATATATCGTTATACGTCTACATAGGGTTACAAACAACCCCTATTCAGAAACAAAGAGTTTGAGAGGAAAACAGAGAGAAAGAGTTGGGGATTTTGCCACGAACAAAGGCTGAACCAAGGAGGGATAATTGACGCTTGCTCATAGGTTGAACCAGGAGCAACAGAGGTTGGTGAAAGTAATTAAGGTCGCAGAAATTACTAGACAGTTTAAGGTTTCAAAACTGAAACCGAAGGCATTTTCTATTTCTTGCTCTTTTCCATTGACACGTGTTCTGTGCGTGCCTAGATAATTTCCAGGAACCTAACGAACATTAAAATTGACTAAGTATGCATGATAAATTCAATTTTAAACTGTATTCTATGTGTTGGTTGATTTAAATTTAATCGTTGAATAAATTGTTTCATGTACGGTTTTAAATCTTGTGAAGATGCATACTGTGTTTTAAATGTTTTCTGGGTAACTTTAGGACATAGATGGATTTCTGGGAACCTAAATAAGACATTACAGAGTGTTTATAACATTGCTGGAGGCGAGGACGATAACAGGAAGTAGGGACAGAGCTGGCTCCCTAAGATTTTTACCACGGCTCTCTGTGAGAGAGAGAGAGTCGGCTCCCTTGGGTGAGAGCTTGCTCTCTCACTTTGAGAGCAATCTCTCATGCCAAATTACCTACTGGAATGGGTTTTTCTACGGTTTTGATATATATATATATATATATATATATTTCAGAACTGTTATAGGTTATTTAAATTGGATTCTAAATGATTTTTATGACATATTAGGATGCCTTTATGCATAATCTTATCTATATGCTAATGGGTTTAACAGTAGAAAGTTTAAAAAATCTGGCATGCTGTTAACGGAAAAGAGATATAATTGCTAAATTTTAATTTAGCAATTCAACAGGCTGTAGCATGATTTTAAGACTTGTTTTGAATGCATAATAGGGTCATATATATTTATTAGATCTTGTTATGCTGAGTCTGGATTTTAATTGAAGAATTATTAAATTATATTCTGTCAATTACATGGATGTGAGTCTGGATTTTAATTGAAGAATTATTAAATTATATTCTATCAATTACTTAGATGTTAGTCTGGATTTTAATTGATGAATTGTTAAATTATATTCTGTCAATTACTTGGATGTTAGTCTATATTTTAATTGATGAATTATTAAATTATATTCTGTTAATTACATGAATGTTATAGATTGTATGCACCAGTATGGGACGGTGGCATACTAGGGATGGATTAGTTCAAAACATTAAGTCCTTCCTACTATGAAATAAGGGAATGGATTTTAAAATTTGAATCCTACTTATATTTAAGTCAGATCAGCTGAACAAGTTGAATAACTAACTAGATTAATTGTTAATTATAGCTTAAGTCAAATCAACTGAACAAGTTGAATGACTGACTGGATTTCTTATGGATGGTTAGGATATGATTTATATATATATAAATATGGTACCACGATATGAGCATGAGTCTCACGATCGATGGTTAGGGAGCGTATATGCATTGGGATGCATAACTGGCTATGATGGTAGAGGTATACCCTGTTAGGTTTAGGTACTTATGCCTACCTCAGATGCGTTTTGCATGTTGCTTTCTATTCAGGTTAAGACCCCCTTTGTAGTCTAATGAGAGTCCTCTAGTGTGAATATATATATATATATATATATATATGGACTAGATAGTTATTATTGAGATATCTAGGATTTATTTGCGTATTGGGTCTTTGTTTGGATTGTAGTTAGAATAGAACTTCTTCATGGGCTTGACCCACTACTATTTTTTTTCAAGTATCGGATAGTTCCAGTCTTAGAGCTTGTTCGTGCTGAGCAGAGATGATCACTCATTCTTTCGACTACGTAGGGTTTCCTTTCACATTTTAGTTTTGGATTTTGTTACTGTACTTTATTTTTTTTATTGAGATTTTATTAGGGGTCCTCTAAATGGATTCCGAGCTGTAGAATTGGAGGTTTTGAAAAGTTTGGATTATATTAATTTTTAAATTTTAAGGATTTTATGATTAGAATTCTTTTCAGCTTTAATTATTTATTTCTTATTTCTTTTTGTAATCTGTGTTTATTTAAATATTAATTGTCTGGTATCCCTCGGGTCTGTGCTCGGATTTGATCACCAGTGGCTCTAAAATCGAGGGGTATCTCATGGACACATGCATTTCACTATTTTTGAAATAATAAACATACTGTATAATAAATATAATTAGATTTTTTTATTTTTTATATTTTTTTTTTATTATTATTTTTTAAGTATTGTATGTCTAATTAAATAGATAAAACACATTTTTCACACCAAAATCCGAGAGTCATATACTTGAGTCGATTTTTTTTTTTTTTAAACAATTTTTCAGCCTTATAATTCTTGCTCAAGCAAGAGAGAGTGGACTTGGTGGATAGTTCAAGATGTCCTTTTCTGTATAACCTTTATGATTCTTGTAGGAAATGTTTGCAGCTGGAACTGAAACTACATATAGAACTCTGTTGTAGTTTTGTGGAGTCTTGATTACGTGTTGATTGGGTGTCTACATTGGCTACTTGCACGTTTCAACCGGCATTGAATCGGTTCACCTGGAGTTACAAATTTTGATTTTGGATACTGCAAAAGGTGAACCGGTTTAGTGGCTCTGAACCATTTCAAGTATGGCGTCAACTTTTGGCTACAACGAAATTTCAACGGGTTCAGAGCCATTGAACCAGTTCAAGTTGGCAGTGAATTACACCATGTACACAACAAAGTTGAACTCGTTCAGTGGTGTTGAACCAGTACAACTCTCCTAGGAAGTTACATAAATTGATTTCCTTATTGGTTTTGGACTCTACAAAAGGAAACTTCTTACAGGATAAATTGGGTTCTATTATGTGGGACTATATATATCTAACACTATATTTAGATTTTAGGGTATAGGAGAAATCATAACATGAGTGTATGATTGGATTAATGTGTGCCAACACAAGAGTGTGTAATTTAGAGAGATTGAGAAAAAATTCTCTATTGTATTCTTTATCTTTTTCATAGTGAAATTATTCGGTGCGCTCCATGAACATAATCCTAATTTTTTAGTGAACCATGTTTATCTTATGTTCTTGCGTGCGATTATTTTTTATTTTTTTTTTTTCTTCGTGATTTTTTCTGATTATTCTTCAAACAGTGTTATTTTGTGTTTTTCTACAAACAACTAGTATCAGAGCCTTTGGTTGAGAAACCTTGGGCACACAAGTAGTTTGACGAAATTTCGAAAGGCTTTCGTATTCGACTTATCCGTTTGAGTGGGAGTAATGGCCTAAAAAGATAAGACATCCATATCCATAATCGTGAAGTTTGATGGCACAAACTTCGGTTTCTAAAAAATAAAAATTAAAGACCTCTTGTTTCAAAAGAATATATATCAAACTTTATTAGAGAATCCATAGGATAAAAATGATGCATAATGGGAACTACTTGATAGGAAGGCTCTTGGCACCATCAAATTGAAGTTATCAAATTTAGCTACCTTCAAAATCAATAATGAGAAGACGATGAAGTATCTCATGGCAACCTTTTTTAGTATATATGAACAGTCATCTGCAGCGAACAATGTGTATTTGATCAAGAAGTTGTTCAACATGAAGGTGGTTGAAGGTGATAGGTTTAACGAACATCTAAATGTGTTCAACGAGATTGTTGGCTAATTTGAGTCTGTTGATCTCAACTTCAAAGATGAGGTCCAAGCACTGGAAATTCTAGGGCAGTAACCCGAGAGTTGGAGTGGCATAACTATAATGATTAGTAGCTCTACAGGAAAGACCAAGTTGAAGTTATATGAAGAAATTGTGAGCACGATTCTGACTGAGGAAATCAGAAGGCAAACAACAGATGTTTCCACCAATGGTTCAGCTTTAAATGTTGAAAGCAGAGGTAAGGGTTCAAACAAAAAGAAGGGCAACGGTAATTGAAACAAAGGCAGATCCAAGTCAATGAATGGAAGGGCACAGTCTCAAAATTTAAAGAATTCCAATATTTCAGTGATGTTGAGTGTTAAAATTATGGCAAGAAGGGTTTTTACCATGGTACGGTGATTACAAACTTCCAAAGAAAGGATGTGAAAGAAAAACTGAAGTAAATGTTGTCTTAGAATAATGAGATGATGCATTAATATGCTTTTTGGAGAGCAAGGCGGACTCATGCATTTTAGATTCTGGTGCATTATTTTATGGTACCTCAAGCAAAGAGGTATTCAATAGCTATAAACTAGTTAACATTGGCTAGGTATATCTTGGTGATGATCAATCTTGCAGCATCGTCGGCAAGGGTGAAGTGCATATCAAGATAAATGTATCAGTTTAGAAATTGAAGGATGTGAAGCACATCCCTCACTTAAGAGAAAATCTGATTTTGGTGGGACAATTGCCAAAAGAAGGTCTTGTTACAACCTTCAGTGGAGACTCATGGAAAGTTTCCAGAGGCATTGCACGTGGTAAGAAGACTGACACTTTCTACATGACTATTGGTGCTTGTGGGTCAGTAATAGTTGTAGAAAACGTAAAGGACCACAACCTTTGGCACTAGAGACTATATCACATGAGTGAAAAAGAGCTCAACATTATGCACTAAATGGGGAAACTCCTAAGCATATGAGCTATTAATATTGACTTTTGTGAAAGTTGCATGATGGACAAGCAGAAGAGGGTCAGTTTCAAGTAGAATGACAGATATCTCAGAAAGGAAAAACTTAAGCCAGTTCACACTAATGTATAAGGGCCAACCACAGTCTCATCTATTGGAGGAAAATCATACGTCGTGACTTTCATTGATGACCACATGAGAAAGGTATGGGTTTATTTTTTGAAGCATAAATCTAAGGTATTTAATGTGTGCAAGAAGTGGAAGGCCATGGTAGAGAATGAGACGAGTTTGAAGATCAAGAGGTTAATGCCAGACTATGATGGTGAGTAAGAAGACTCCAGGTTTAAGAAGTTCTATTTTAAGAATGAGATCATTTTAGAGAAGACTGTGCAAGGAACCCCACAATAGAATGGGGTGGCAGAATAGATGAGCTAAACATTGACAGAGAAAGCTAGAAGCATGCACATACAATCGGGTCTACCCAAACAATTTTGGGCAGAATCAGTCAATACAGTAGGTTAATTAATCGTGAACCTTCGATGCCTTTAAAGCATCAAATACCAGAAAAGGTATGGAATGACAATGAGGTAAATCTTTTATGGTCGAAAGTTTTCGATTATATTGCATATGCGCATATTAGTAACTATGCTAAAAGAAAGCTCGACCCAAAGTCACTAAAATGTATATTTGTTAAGTATAGCAGTGATGAGTTTGGTTATTGACTCTGGGATAACCAGAACAAGAAGATAGAGATGTGGTTTTCAACGAGAAGGTAATATATAAGGATAGAGTTACATTATAGTCAACTAGCCCTATATATAGTAAGCCTGAGTTTGTTAAGTTGGATGATGAGCTAGAGAGTATTTTTGTGTAGACAATTGAGGGTTTATGGCCAGAACTCACAACATATAGTCCATCATAGATTCTAAAACCTACGCCTACACTCAAAAAGTTCACGCGTCCTCATGTGCTGAATCGACGACATATAGATTATATGTCGCTCACAGATAGTGGTGAGCCTAAATACTATAATGAAGTATATCAAGTTGAAGATGCTAGCAAGTAGAAGTTTGTAATGAAAGATGAGATGATCAAAGTCCCTTATCTCCAACAAGACATGGGAACTGGCCAAGTTACCCATGGGGAAGAAAACTCTTCACAATAAATAGGTGTATATGGTAAAAGAGGAACATGATGGTTCCAAGAGATACAAGGCGAGATTAGTGGTGTAAGGCTTTAAGCAAAAATAAGGGATTGACTACATAGACATTTTTTTCCCCGGTTGTGAAACTAAGTACCATTTGCTCAGTTCTTAGCATTATTTTAGCAGAAGGGTTACATTTTGAGTAATTATATGTCAAAATTACTTTCCTCTATAATGACCTAGGGGGAAGAGATTTATATACAATAACCGAAGGGTTTCTTAGTCAAAGAGAAAGAAAAACTTATGTGCAAGTTGAAGAAAATCTTATATAGTTTGAAGCAAGCCCCGATGTAGTGGTACAAGAAGTTTGATGGGTTTATGAAGTGACATGGCTACAACAAGTGCAACGGTGACCATTGCTGCTACTTAAAGATGTTTAAGCTAAGTTTTATTATCCTTTTACTTGACATGTAAATGGCAAGTTCTGTTTTTAAAGAAATCAAAAAATTGAAGAAGTAGTTGTCTAGTGAATTCAAGATGAAGGATCTCCGTGCAGTGAAATAGATTATTGAATAACAATTAGTAGAGACAAGCAGAAATATACTTTGCAGTTGTCAGGTTGAATATATTGAATGGAAAGAGATTTAACATGAAAAATGCTAAGGTAGTGAATACTTTCTTAGCTAGTCATTTTCGATTATCTCAAGATCACTGTCTTAAGATAAGGGGTGAGAAAAACTTTAAGGCAAAAAGTCAGTATGCCTCAGCCATTTGAAGTTTGATGTATGTCATGGTGCACATGAAACAAGAATTACATATGTAGTGAGAGCAATAAGCAGGTTCATGAAGGATCAGGGCAAGTTACATTGGGAAGCAGTGAAGTGGATATTGAGATATCTATGGGGTACCACAGATAGATGCCTATATTTCAAAAGGGGCGAGATAAAGCTACATAGTTAAGTAGATGCAGATTTTGCTGGTGAGGTGTATCATAGAAGAAGTACTACCAGGTATGTCTTCAAGGTGGATACAATTACAATTAGTTGGGTTTCGCAAATACAGAGGATTGTAGCATAATCTATTATAAAGGCAGAGTATGTGGCGATGGCCGAGGCTAGCATGGAGATGATTTGGTTACAAGGTTTGTTAATAGAGTTAGGATTCGAATGGTTGAATAATGTTTTGCACAATGATAGTGAGAGTGCAATACATCTGGCGAAGAATTCAACATTTCATTCAAGGACCATATAGGACTTTAATATCACTTCTTCAGATCTTTTTTGGAAAATGAGGTGTTGACACTTAAGAAAATACTTGGCAACAAGAATTCAGCTGACATGTTGACTAAGACAGTGATCATGGACAAACTGAAGATGTGCGCAGCTTCAGTCGATCTTCTAGGTTGAAAATAGAGATTAGTGCATCGACATGCATTGGACATGCATGAGAAGAAGATGGAATGGTACTTTTCAAAAAAAGAAGAAGATGGAATGGGTTTACAAGTGCTCCAGCCTCTAAGTAGGAGATTGTTGTGGTTTTGTGGAGTCTTGATCATGTGTTGATTGGGTGTCTACGTTGGTTATTGGTACGTTTCAACTAGTTCACCTAGAGTTGCAAATTTTGATTTTGACTACTATCAAAATTGAACCGATTCGGTGGCTTCAAGTTTGATACTACTAAACTAAAAACCGATTTAGAGCCACTGAACCGATTCAAGCTGGGTAGTGAATTGCACCACGTACGTACATAACAAAGTTAAACTTGTTTAGTGGTGTTGAACTAGTTCAACTCTCCTAGGAAGTTATGTGAATTGATTTCTTTATTAGTTTTGGACTCTACAAAGGGAAGTTCTTGTAGGATAAATTGGGTTCCATTGTTAGGGATTATATATATATTAACCCTAATAACATTTTAGGGTATGGGAGAAATAATAACATGAGTATCTTATTGGATTAATTTGTGCCCACACAAGAGAGAACAATTGAAAGGGATTGAGAGAAAATTCCATTGTATTATTCATCTTTTTCATAGTAGAATTGTTTCGTGTGCTCTATGGAGCTCCATGGACGTAACCCTAATTTTTGGATGAACTATGTATATCTTATGATCCTGTGTGTTATTATTATTTTTTCTTCGTGATTGCTTGTGATTATTCCTAGATCAACATTGTTTTTTGTGTTTTTCCGCTAACAAGCTCTAGAATGGGAAAGATGGAGCTTTTAAGACATCCCAAAGTCATGAAGAAGCTGTAGAATGAGGTTTGAGGATAAGGCAAAGAGGATATAACCAGTGACGATTTAGAAAAAAATGCATTACTTGAAAGCAGTAATTAGGCAGTCTATGCGGTTTCATACTCCGGAAACATTGTCAGTTCCTCGATAATTCATTCAAGATGTCAAAATAATGGGATATGACATTCAGCTGAGACGTTCAATAATTGGTTCTTGGTAGAACGGAGTGGGAGTAAGCCTAAGTCAAAGTATATTGTACTTTGCTTCACCTATAATGGATTGTTTCGCTCAAGATTGCGAAAGTCCTCTAGTATTTTCCAAGGCAATTGGTTGCTTTCCACTAATTAGGGTTTTTTCACAAAAAATTGGTTTCATCTCTCAAACTCTACTTTACTTGCACAAAAACAACGACGTCCAATAAGTAAAATAAGTAATCACGAAGAATAAAAAAATAATCACAAACAAGAACACAATATACACGTTGTTCACCCAAAACTTAGGGCTACGTCCACGGAAGACACTGAACAAATTCTTGTTGGCGTGAGTCATGTAATTAGCCTGCTATAGAAACCTTAGATATAGGAATCCCTTCAATCAAGGGTCAAACTTAATTATAGCCGTAGATACTGTATCCTAAAATAGTTTTCTTGTATCCATATATCCTGTACTCTGTTCTGTGCAATAATATATAAAAATCATGGTTTGACATGGTATTAGAGAATGATCTTGGGTTCCCTATTTCTTGATCAAGCAGGGGTACAAACTGCTCGGCATCCTTGGCTGACTCCACCAAATTGACACCACCCCCTATTTCTACCGAAACCATCCTTGACAATTTGACATAAAAAATGACGGAGGTCTTGACAAGGGCCCAAACCTCTTCTTTACCCGTCATTGATTCCTCGACAGTTCCAATAAGCATCAAGTTGGATCGTTCTAACTATGCTTTATGGTCCCAGATTGTTAAAATGTACATCTCAGGAAAAGATAAGATGGGATATATCAATAGAGACTACCCTTCACCACCAGAAACTGACCCATCATTTCGTGAATGGCGAACTGAGAATGCTATGGTGAAAAAATGGTTGATAAACTCAATGGACTACTCCTTGGTTGTGAACTTTATTCGCTACCCAACGGCTAAGTAGGTATGGGACTCTACTGCCATAACATACTTTGATGGAACTGATACCTCGTAGGTATATGATCTCAGACGTCATGTTTCTCGGATGAAACACGCAAGTAGATCGATAGACAAAAACTACAATGATCTACATGGTTTGTGGCGAGAGATCAATTTTGTCGTCCCAATCCAATGGAATGTGCAACCGACATATAGAAATACAACTCAATTCTACAGGAAGAGAGATGTATATTTTTCTTGATAAATTAGATGATCGGCTAGACAATGTTTGGAGTAATGTTTCCCAACTGAAGCCTTTCCCGAGCAGGCATATGCTCACGTTCGAATGGAGGATATCTACCAAGCTGTGAAAGCATCATGATCGAAGGTAGTGGCTAGTAATGATATTATAGCCACCAAAGGTTTGAAATCTGCCCAGTCACAAACCTTGGTGAAGTTTGGGTCATCCTCATAATCCAAGGGTCATGTTGATGGGAACAAGTGCACTTACTATGGTAGTACAAAACATTCCCAAGAGATATGCTTCAAACTACATGGCTATCCAGACTGGTGGCATAAATTACAAGCCCAAAAGAAACAAGATGCTCCTGTGATTGAAGATGGCATGGGTCAAGTAGCGGTGGCCACTAGGGAATCTCAGTTGTCATTTGTTCCTGTGGCTAAATCTTCCACTCCACTCCTGGATCAAGGTAACTGTGGTCATATTTTTTGTACCTCTACTTCTCGAAATGATGTTGTTTGGATTATCAACTCCAAGGCAACTGATTATATGACATTTGATCTAAATGACTTCTCTAACACAACTCAACCAATAAGGACTTGCATTGCCAATGCCAATCAGGCAACTTACCCAGTCATAGGGGCTGGAACCGCGCCCTTATCTCCTTTTCTCTCTTTATCTCACATGCTCCTTGTTCCGTCTCTCTCAAATAAATTGGTGTCAGTGAGTCAAGTTACGGAAGAACTCAATTGTGTAGTACTAATATACTCTATTTTCTGTCTTCTTTAGGATATTGTCAGCAAGGAGATTATTAGGCGTGGTACTAATAGGGGGGACTGTATTACTTAGATGACTTCAGCCCAAGCATAACAAATCACACGCACTATCAGACTAGTAGAAAAGAAAGGGAGATTTGGTTGTGGCTTCGGCATTTGGGACATCCATTATTTGGTAATCTACGACATATATTCCCAGCTTTATTTTTAAGTTTATAGAATATCTATTTTAAATGTGATACATGTATCATGGCTAAAACCCATAGAGTCTCTTATCCAATAAGCTTGAATAAAAGTAATATTCCATTTGCCATGATACACTCCGATGTATGGGGACCATCCCCGATAACTACCTCTAGTTTTCATTGGTTTATAATTTTTGTTGATGATTGCACTCGTATGACATGGCTCTACCAGCTAAAAACTAAAGATGAAGTTTTCACCATGTTTCAAGCATTTTATGCCATGATTCAGACCCAATTCTCCTCCAAGATAAAAATTCTCCATTCTGATAATGGTAGCGAATTCATTAACCAAAAATTTCAGTCTTATTTCTGGCAACATGGTCTCCTCCATGAGACCTCATGCTCTTAGACACCGTAACAAAATGGCATCACCGAAAGGAAAAATAGGCACATTTTTTAAATTGCTCGAGCATTATTCCTTGGAGCAAAGGTGCCAAGTCGCCATTGGGGGGATACGGTGGTTACTGCCATGTACTTAATCAACCGTATGCCATCTAAAATTCTCGACTTTAAAACTCCTTTACAAATCTTCTCTACCAATACCTCCTTGCATTCTACATTAATGCTTTCTCCTAAAACTTTCGGGTGTGTTGTTTTTGTCCATCTCCATAAGAATCAATGTACCAAACTAGATCCATGTACAGTTAGGTGTTTATTTTGGGATATAGTTTACATAAAAAGGGCTTCTGGTGCTATGATCCCACTACCAACCGAACTTATATCACCATGGACAACATATTTCTTGAGTCTGAGACATTTTACTCTTCACTGGTACCCAATTCTTCCCTTCAGGGGGAGACTCAAGTGGAAGAGCCGAATTGGTGGTTGATAGCTCCTGCAAGTGAGCATAAAACTGGAACTAGTGAAGTTGAACCGAAAGATGCATCACCAGAAAATGACGAATTGACATGTGTAATGCCCGAAAATGAAGAACCTAGGCATGATGAGGCCAAAAATAGAGAACCTAAAAATACAGAGTCCCCTCACTCCCCAGTACCTGAAGACTCTCCTCCTCCTGAAAATATTCCTGAGGTAAGTACCCCCATTACACCTTTACATGCTAATGTCCTAGATTCTTTTGCTGGTTATGTTTTGCCTTTCAGACATAATCGTAGGAAACCACCAAATAGATACACCCCAGATGAGGAAGAAAGAAGGACCAAGTACCTAATTGCAAATTATGTGCTTACTTAAAGTCTGTCCAAGCCTCTTAAGACTTTCACTCAAGCACAATCCTCCTGCCATATTCCCAATAACGTTGAAAAGGCTTTGTCCAATCCAAAGTGGGCACAAGCAATACAAGAAGAACTGAATACGGTTAGAGACTTGTTGTCCCTTGTAGCCAACTTGGACTGGCCACTACATTAACTCAATGTGAAGAATGCCTTTCTTCACGGTGACCTTGACGAGGAAATATACATGGATATTCCACCGGGATATATAGGATCTTTCAAGACCAAAATTATGTGAAAATTGGAGAGGGTATTATATGGGCTAAAGCAATCACCTCGGGCGTGGTTTCGCCGATTCAGTTCAGCTATGAGGAAGTATGGTTATTGTCAAAGTAATTTGATCATACTCTCTTCTTGAAACACCAACAAGGCAAAGTGACAACTTTGATCGTCTATGTAGATGATATGATAATTACGAGGGATGATGCTGAAGAGATCTCTAGGCTACAAGGGCAATTATCTAATGAGTTTGAAATAAAGAACTTGGGAGGGCTCAGGTATTTTCTGGGGATAGAGGTGGCAAGGTAAAAAAGGGGCATATTTCTTTCTCAACGAAAGTATGTACCAGATTTATTGACGGAGGTGGGATTACTGGAGTACAAACCAGTGGATACCTCGATTGTGTAGAACCATAGGCTTGGGGAATACTCGGACTAGGTACCGGCTGATAAAGTGAGGTATCAAAGACTAGTGGGGAAGCTAATCTACCTATCTCACACTCGCCTACACATTGCTTACGCTGTGAGTGTAGTAAGCCAATTTATACATTGTCCTAGTGAAGACCTGGTCGTCGTCCTACCATAAGCTTAAGAAGTGTGATTTAGGAGAGGGCCAAGTTCTACATTTATAATTGCCACTACTACCTTTCACTATATAAAATATAGCTAGGGTGAGTAGGGATCATCCCAAGGGATTAGATGGTGTATCAAATTGTGGAACTATGGCGACTAGGATTAGTAGGTCGAATGATCACACAATGATTGGTTGGTTGGTTGATTAAACTAAGATGAATGCACACTAATTAAAGACAAGGAAAAGTAGTGAATAGTAAATAAGAGAGAGAGGTCTTGGGGTGTAGAGATCACCACCAAGCATTGCATTACTATACCATTA
>JAOTQH010230553.1:0-13847 GCA_025631255.1 Cornus kousa
AATCAATATAGATATTTATTACCCCCCCCCCCCCCCCTCCTTATTACGCCAACTTTAATATTAAAAAATTAGAGATTTATTAGTAAAAAATCGTCCAATTAGATTTAATGATTTCAATTTTTCTAAAGATGAAAATTCTAAGGTTGCAATTTCAAGCGGCCGAACATAACCTAAGATTTTTTCAATCTCTAATTCCCTAATTGGCTTGTGCAACAACTTGCAACAAAAACAAATATTCTATCGAAATCTTTTGAATACACGAGCCAATGGAATTGAAAAAAAAATTAGTTCAATTGGAGAAAAGTTCTAAAACTCACCAACTCTAATTCCAAGATTCTAATTTCACACAGCCGAACATAGCCTCAATGCTACAATTAAAACTCATGAAACAATTAATGGGCATGTTACTAACAACCACCTGAGTATATTCTATTAAAATGTCACTTTAATTTATTTTTTTTCCCGGTTAAAATTAAAACTCATGAAACAATTAATGGGCATATTACTAACAAACACGAGTATATTCTATGAAAAAAGTCACTTTAATTTATCTCCTTGAACTCTCAAAAGGGCCTCTAGAATGACTCCATTTTGTTCATTCAAACATCAACCCCAGAAATGCAACAAATTCAAAGAAATATAGAAGCCTACGAAACAGTTTTGGGGTAACAAATTAATATATTTAAATATTCAGTTTTCTTCTCTAAAAATTCCAATGTCGAGCTCAAGGTCAATTTATGTAAATATTCTAGGCATTTCAAAGTAGGAGATACAAGCTAAATAGAATGTCATCAGCAGACACAACACTCAGGTTTACAAGATCATCCTTTAAAAGGTTGGGGGTCACTTAGTTGGAAATTTCTCGTACTTTCCGCTGAAGAAAAGGAGGTTCTCATTAGGAGAAATTATTATAAAGTTCTCAGACCATTGGTCTTGCGTCAATAAGCAAATATGTCAGTTTTACTTTTTACTTATTTGTTACCATGATTTTTTTAATTCGTCACGGAACTACCTAATAATTTCTCTCATTAAGTCTTGAGTGCGTTGCGCACGTGTCATGGGATACAATAAAGCTATTTTGTCCTAACATTCCCGAATTTTTCAGGTTTCTAAGACGTGTTTATCAAAACCATTCAAAGATCTTGGCAAATTAAGTTCAAATATAACATATAAATTCGGAAGGTGTGCGTGCTTTGGAAAAGCCCATTTCTATTGAGCACACCATAACTTGTATATTGAAGTTACATTTAATCACGCATTAAAATTAGAGCCGTCACACAAGTAAAATGAGAATAAGTTTTTACTTATTTGCCATCCAAATCACACAACGGAGGCACTTTCCTTCATTTAGGAAATCAAAAGCTTTGTTGATGTCTTCAAAGCTTATCTCATGTGTGACAAATTGATCTAGTTGAAGCTCCTGAAGTACAGAAGAAGGAAAAACAAAAACAAAGGATTAACTACGTGAAAACATAAAGCCAACTAAATGATCATACATTTGCTTAAAACTTTCAAAAAAAAAAAAAATAAAATAAAAAACAAAACAAAAAAAAACAACAACAACAACAACAACAACAACAACAACAAGGCAAAACAGAAAAAAGTAATAATAATAAGCGACCACATCCCTGAAATGTACAACTCTCTATTCGAGAGTGGCACACTTGGAAACTTGGACGGAGCCAATTAAGGGGCAGCAGGGGGGGCATATGCCCCCCGTCAACTTTTTTTTTTATTTATTTTTGTATGTATAAATTTTTTAAATTTTAAAATAGTCTCCTCAATTTTTATATTTATAACATTGTGCCCCTAAACAGAATTCCTGACTCAACTCGGTCCCTGCTTGGAACCTATAACGAATTCATAGTATGAAAAATAGGTGAATTGCTCTTTTAATTCCATTACTTGGAACTACCAAATATAACTAATATGGCCAATTTTAAATTTGCCATCAATAACACAATCATCAAACAACCACAAATAATAATAAAAGAAAAAAAGGAAAGCACAATTTTTGACGTTGAAAGCCCAAACATCTAAATCCATGGAAAATTCCGTCTCAAGCAATCCAATCTGCTAAGGTAGACAAAAAGAACAACTTTTACCCGAATTCATATCCCAGTCCCTTCATAATTATTTATTGTTGATTTACCTCTAAAATATACACAAGAATTCCCAGATGTATGAATTCTAAGAGCAAGAATTCTATTCAAAAAGTGAGCACAAAAAGCTAAATATGTAATATGAGCACTAATATTTTTCAATTGTCAAAAACTCTTCTTTTATGAAAATGAAGTGATGATAACTGAATGTTCGCACATTCAAGCCCTTAAAGTTGCATATCTTAGTTCTTTGGTATTACTTATGTAGTTATACTGATATCATTTACTTGGTTTCGGTTATTTTCAGGTATTCATTGTCAAATCTGGTTAATTCTACCTAATTCAAGCCTTTAATAGTGTCTCCAAGGACTGGGGCGTGTTTAGGAACGATTTCAGGCTTCAAAGAATGAATAAAGCAAAATTGTGGAGCCACGATCGATCCTAGCTTCCCTAGGATTGATCCTAATAACTCAAGTATTCATATGCACATATTGTAAGCTTCCCGAAGACAAAATCTCTCTGCCAAGGTTATGATCGATCGTGGCCTTGGTACAATCGATTGCGTCGGTGCATAGGATCGATCGCAGTGTCCTACGATCGATCTTGGACATATCAGATTTGAATCCTAATACTTGCAGGATTTACATGGTTTATTCCCTTCTTACCATATATGAGCCGGACTTCATCAAAGGCTTATGGCTCACATTTAGGGCCTGTTTTGGAGCTTATTTAGGGTATGATTACCACAATTGAAGGGAGCTTTTGGAAGATTAGAGTTCTAGAGAGAAAGATTGGCGGCTTGAGGTTTCTCCCCATTGTTGAAGGTTGAAGAAGTTGTTCCAATCAGAATTGGCGGTCCATGGAGATGGTGTTCAGCACATCATTGAAGATTTCTTCCTTATCCATGAGTAGCTAAATTCCCTCTTAGGGAATTGACATAACCCTAGCCAAGTAACATGTGTTAATTGTTTTTATTTTTGGGTATCTTTTCTGGATTATGTATATTGATTGCATGGTTAAGAGTAATTAACTTAGTAGTACTAAGTAATTGGGATTTAATGATAAAATCTCTATCTTGGAATTGATTTTACTTTAACCAAATTCAAACTTATTTTATTGTGTGAGAGATTGGCGGCCAAGGGCTTCTCTTAACAGTATGAGTAGTTATCATGCAACAGTGCTTAAATGAATATGTGAATGAGTAGTTTAATAATTCATGCCTAGGGAAGACGGGTTGTACTGCAAAGTAGATTAGAGTAGTTAGGTAGACAATCCATGCCAACTGAAGATGAGTTATGCTTAGTGCTTGTTTATATATATCTTTCTATTTGAAATGAAGTTAGCTTGATGCCACTCGATTCCTAAATATACATAACTATGAATTTCCCCAGAAATTACTGCTATTGATCGACTATGTTATAAGGCTAGTGGAGAAGCCAATCCCTAAGTTCTCCTTCTCTTGATACCTATTCTATCATAACTTAGTTTAATTTCAGTTTTTAGAAATAGAAAACACAATCAAATTCTTTCTTGAATTAAATTTAGAATTAGCTTTATACTCAACAATTCCACCATAGTCCTTGAAGTTCGACACCCTCTATATAGCCACATTCTACAAGAATTCATTCTACTGCGAGTAGTTTATTATTGATAAATACAACACGTAAATTTTTATATCCCTCTCATTCCTTCTCTTGAGTTTCCTTATAAACTTGAGTTTAAACCACCACCAGATAAGCTTAAGTATGTTTTTTTGGGTCCCAATGTAACTCTACCGGTTCTCATTGCTTCAGATTTCACAAATAACCAAAAGAGTAGTATGTTAAGTGTGCTTCAAAAGCACATAGAGGCCATTGTGATGAAGGAGGAAGTTGAATTGTTGGATGCGGGCTAGAAAATGGTATTCCATTTGCTAGAGATGTTAAACTTAGCATCCATGGGCACACATTGTGTCTCTATTGTAATTGTAGTATTAGTATAGTTTTTCTTCTCTTAAAAAAAATAAAATAATATAAATAAATAAATAAACAACCCGTCAGTACTCCATAGATTTAAGGGACCTCCCACGTGTATACGATCGATCCTAGTTTTCTTAGGATTGACCGTATACGATGTTACAGTCAATCATTCTTTCCTAGGATCAATCGTAACCTATCCAGTGATATTAATGGCACCATACGCCGTTACGATTGATCGTCCATCCTTAGGATCGATCGTGAACGGCACAGTTGGATCTCTTACATGACTTATACCTTTTGTTCTCTATACTTATTTGTGCTTGTGTGATTATTTGCTTACCCCGATGGAGGGACTTATTACTCTTATATGATATTGCCTAGTGATTTCTTTGACATGTTTTTGGATTCAAGTTTGGGGGTGTCCACCGTGCTTACTATTTTTCCATTACTTGTCTGGTTTGCTTTCTGTGATCCTTTGTTGTGCCATGGTAATATTGTTCTATCTCATTCTTTTCTTTTTGTTCTCATTGCACATTGAGGACAATGTGTGGTTCAAGTTTGGGGGTAAGGCATTTTACATGAGTATATGAGATTGAGTTGAAATTGAAATTGAGCATGTTTAACAATGATTTTTGATTTTGTGAAAACAACTTAAGCCCAACCCACCATATGAAATGTTAAACCCAAGCCCAACCCTAACCCTATCTTTAACAATAACTACTCGACCCGAGCCCGGCCCATCATTCTAATTTTAAATTCGGGCTTCCAACTCGGGCTTAAATTCTGAGTTAAAAATTCAGGTTACTCGTATGACTAATCTTCACATTGAAAATTTAACATGATCTTGAATTATTTTTAGATTAAACTACTCTTAAAAAAATTAAAATTAAAATTAAAATTAAAATTAAAATAAATTAAAATTAAAAATTGTAAATTTTTAATAAATTACAAACAAATTCTTAGAAAATTTATTCTCCTAAATGTTAATATACCAATAAGCTAAGATTTAACAAAAGATGTTGAAAAGAAAAAAGGTAATCATAATTTAAATATTATATATAATGTATTTAAAATTAAAAATATATATGAAAATAATATTAGAATTCGGGTTCGGGTTGGCTCATGTTGCTAGCACCTCAAACCAAACCCAACCCTAATTAAATTCGGGTTGATATTTTTCAACCCAGGCCAAACCCTAATTGTAAAAATGACTGCCCAAGCACGCGAAAAATCAAGATGGGCTCGGGTTGGTTCAGGTCGCCCAACCCAAGTTGCACCCCTAGGATTAGTTGCTATTTTGGAATAAATTGAAAAAAACTTGACATCGTTTTTTGCATCTAGTGGCCCATAATCATTGATCTTGTTGACTTTCTTATAATTTTTGACTTTTAAAGGACTTCAATATGCACATGAGCACACTTGCATCTATCCTATGGGTATAAATTTGACATCTTTTTATATTGTGTAATTGATACGAGTTGGTGAATTTTTTATTTTTTGATAACCTTGGCAAAATAATGGTTTAAGTATGCAAAATAGGTCGCCCTTTCCACCAAGTAACTGTGACTCTTGCCTCAGTAAGCATCAAGGGTTCACGTCAAAAAGTGGAGTTTTGGATTATCACAAGCAGTCCACGAGTCTATTTGGATTCATAGCCTATGTAATACCCCTAATTTTCATGGCATTTTGTTTGTTTATTTTAATTGCATTTAATTTAATTATGTGGTTATGTGTTTATGTGCAATTATTGAATTGTTAATGTGTAAATTATTATTGAATTAAAATGCTTATTTGATACGCTTAATTGTTTGATTTTATATTGTTTATTTGTTTTAAAATGGTTATTTGATTTACTTATTTGTTTTATTTTATTTTTTTAAAGCATGGGTTGGGCTTGTAGTATTTGGACCAACTAGATGGGTCTTGGATTATTTGGAAGGAATCCTAGATGGGTTTGAATGTTGCCCATGGGGATGTATATATATATATATATTGTGTTGTATATATATATATATATATTATGTTTTATTATCAATATTATTATTATTAATATTTTAGTTGTCAGACGTGTTTTAGGATTAGGTTTATATGCAGTGTGTGTGTGTGTGTGTGTGTCTATATATGTATGTGTAGCTATGTGAGGGTTAGAAAACCCGTATGAGAGAAAGCAAAGAGAGGGAGAGGGGGCGGTTAGAGGAAGAAGAAGAGTAGTGAAGGACTGTTTGTGGGAGGACCACCAGTTAAAGAGGATGACGGCAACCCGAAGGCTGCTGGCGTTCAAGAAAAAGAACAAAGAAGAAGAATTTTGGTTTTCAATTCGAAAACCTAAGGCAAGTTCTTCGTTCTACTCTTCCCCTTTGATCTTATGTTCTATATATCTTTAGTGTGACTTTAGGGACTTAAATTAGAAAGAATTAATCTGATAGCATTTTTAAATCGGACTAAAACGAAGGTATATATATGCGTATATGTATATGTATATACTTTGGATGAAATTGCTTAATCATGATTCAAATCTATGTTTTAATGAACCAAATTGTGTATACTTGCTCTATAATAATACAAGACATCGGGACATAGATGCATGGTTTAGGACCCAAAAAGATAGATTTTCAGACTTAGAACAGACCCCACGAGCTGTTTCCATGAAACAACACTCGAGCACTATTTATAGGGCTCGAGCGCGGTTTGGATAGTGCTCAAGCGTTGTCCAACACTCGAGCCCAGTGATGGGGTGCTCAAGCATTAATGCGTGATTTTGGCCTGTATTCTATTTGGCCCCGAACCGATTTATTAAAGTCCCAAACATATTATTATGACTCGAGAACAGTGGTATGTGGATTAATTAGCATGAAGTTTAAACATGCATGTTGGTATAGGATTTATTCAATTAATAAGTTATAAATTGAATTCTTTGAATTGTTTAAACATCGAAAGTTAAATGCTTAGCATGGGATATGATTTTAATCATCTTAATTGCTGGAATTGTAAATTATCACAATGGTTCATGGTTGGGTTCATGGTTGTCATGGTTGGTGAAAAGGACTTTAATAACTTATAAGTTATTCTTGTAATTTAATTATGTTAAATTGCTATAATAATTGCAATATGATAATATATTTTTAATCATGCTCGTGGCAGTATTGTGTGATCTTATACATGATCTATGTTTGTTGTTATGTGGGACCCATTGTCAGGATATGGCTTAGTATTGTCAATCGGCTATTTAGTTGGATCCATTTTATTTATGCCATTGTCAGAATATGACTGTGATGTTTTAATATGCTATTGTCAGGATATATTTACAATATTTTTGTATGTGGTTGTGCCATTGTCAGGATATGGTTACGGTAGTCTTTACGTGGTTGTGCCATTGTTAGGATATGGCTAGATGTATATTTTATTATTAGGTGTGCTATGATATGAGCTTGAGGTCTCGGGATTAGTGGTTAGGACTGAGGCGTATATTGCCGATTGAGATAGGTAGCTGGATATAAGGCTGTGTGTGCCCTGGTAGAAGGAGGATTCGTAACCATCTTATGTGCGCTTTGCATAAGATACTCACTATCCGGTTGAATATGCCTTTAGTCCAGTGAGGGTCTTTAGTGTGTATATAAATATATATATATATATATATATATCAACTATATAGATATTGCATGAGTTAGCTAGGGATGTATCGTTCACCAGGTCTTTGTTTAGGTTGTTGTAGAAAGGACTTGTTCGTGGGTTTTGACCCACCTTTGTTATATTTTTCAGGTCTTCATCAGAATAGGCTTAGAGGTTGTTCATGCAGAGCAGAGACTACTTTTCATCACTCTTCCGGTATCATCGACGTAGGATTCTACTATGTCTTTATTATTAATGATTTAAACATTTATCTTTATTATTTCAGTTTTGGGATATTTATATTAGGGGTCCATGATGCGGATTCCCGAGTTGTATTTTTGAGGATTATTTCATTCGGGATTTATTGGATTTATTCTCAGATTGGTATCAGAGGATTTATTTAATTATTATTTAGTTTTCCTTTTTAGCGATATTATTTATTTTATTATTTATTCTATTTGTATTATGTGTTCGCTTATTATCAATTTGTTTTGTTATCTCCCGGTTCTTGGGCAAGGACTTCATCAACCCGCGTTCCTGAATTAGAGGGTATCACAGCCTAGTTGACTCAAGTAATTAAGTCCTTAGGGGTGTCTCTACACCTAGTGCCCTAAAGCCATCTGGATTGGGGAGTCATCGATTGAAAACTTATTACATAGGTCTAGTAGAGAGCTTAATGGGTCTAGACATTGCACAATACTCTTGCCAAAAAAAAAAAAAGAAGAAGAAGAAGACAAAATGCATACAAGTGTAATAAATTCCTTATGCCTTTGACTCCCTTAGAATCATCATCGCAATCAATTCCATCTTGAAATGACTGAAACATCTCTTTCTGATATAAGTGGATTCACTCTTCTTCTCAGTTGAATTTGCTAAGTTGATGGTTTTATTTTATGCTGCATAGTTTGTTGATGGTAACTGGCGGGAGTTGAAATTTGAAAGTGATTGCTAATGAGTTGATGGATGTTACGTGATGTATGTGAGAATGGAAGTCACATAGATGGATAATAGTTCACTTTAAAAGGATACTAGAAGTTGATTATTATTTGATTTGTTGATTTGAGCTTTATGTGGGGACCATTGATGTTGAGCATGATGTTGAGAAGTCATAAGTTGTTGTTAGATAAGCAATTTTCTATATACTATTTGTAATTCTCATCATAATGATATTTGGGATATTCTTTGTTGATTCATGAGAGATTAAAGAGCTAAGTGCAACAATTTGCACAAATTTTGGATATTTGTGGGTATCATATCTGGAAACCCTCACGGGACTATAACTTGTCCACTTGTGTAGCCTAGGGGTTTAAAGGCTTGTTACATACACTAAATGCAATCGTTTATCCCATGAAAGAGGAATTTAGTTTAGTTGTTTAATTAATTTTTAATTTTGTATTACTAAGGGAGTAGTTGTATGTAAGTTTAAGGGTGTAATGAGCGCTAAATGTAGCACATTTAGGCCCTTAAAGATGCATATCTTAGTTCTTTAGTAATGCTTATGTAGTTATACTTATACCATTTACTTAGTTTTGGTTATTTTCAGGTAGTCATCGTCAAATCTGGTTAATTCTAACTAATTCAAGCCTTTAACAGTGTTTCCAAGGATCGGGGTGTGTTCGGGAATGATTTCGGGCCTCAAAGAATGAATAAAGCAAAATTGTGAAGCTATGATCGATCTTAACTTCCTTGGGATCAATCCTAATAACTCCAATATTAATATGCACATATTGCAAGCTTCCTGAAGACAAAATCTCTCTGCCAAGGTTAAGATCGATTGGGCCCTTGGTACGATCGATTGTGTCGGTGCATAGGATCGATCGCAGCATCCTACGATCGATCCTAGACATATCAGATTTGAATCCTAATTCTTGCGGGATTTACATGTTTTATTCCCTTATTACTATATACGGGCCGGACTTCATCAAAGGTTTAGGTCTCACATTCAAGGCCCAGTCTGGAGCTTATTTAGGGTATGATTACCACAATTGAAGGGAGCTTTTGGAAGATTAGAGTTCTACAAAGAGAGATTGGCGGCTTGAGGCTTCTCTCCATTATTGAAGGTCGAAGAAGATGTTCCAATCAGAATTGGTGGTCCATGGAGATGGCGTTCATCACATCATTGAAGATTTCTTCCTTCTCTATGAGTAGCTAAATTCCCTCTTAGGGCATTGATGTAGCCCTAACCAAGTAACATGTGCTAATTGTTCTTATTTTCGGAGATCTTTTCTGGATTATGTATATTGATTATATGGTTAAGAGTAATTAACTTAGTAGTACTAAGCAATTGGGATTTAATGATTATAATTGGTTTTTTGATAAAATCTCTATCTTGTCTAGGAATTGATTTTACTTTAATCAAATTCAAATTTCTTTTATTGTGAGAGATTGGCAGCTAAGGGCTTCCCGTAACGGTAGGAGTAGTTATCATGCAATGGTGCTTAAACGAATATGTGAATGAATAGTTTGATAATTTATGCCTAGGGAAGACGGGTTGTACTACAAAGTAGATTAGAGTAGTTAGCTAGACAGTCTGTACCAACCGAAGATGAGTTATACTCTGTGTTTGTTTATATATATCTTTATATTTGAACTGGACGTGAGCGTGAGGCAATATACATAAATATGAATTTCCCCTGAAATTACTGACTATGTTATGGGGGGCTAGTGGTGAAGTCAATCCCTAAGTTCCCCTTCTCTTGATATCTATTCAGTCATAGCTTAGTTTAATTTATGTTTTTATAAATAGAAAATACAATCAAATTCTTCTCTTGAATTAAATTTAGAATTAGTTTTATACTTAAACAATTGTACCACAGTCCTAGAGGTTCAACATCCTCTATATAGCCCTATCCTACAAGGATTCGTTCTATTGCGAATGGTTTATCATTGATAAATACAACACATCATAAAGCATGTGTATCGATAAAGAAAATATGTTTGACAAAGTTGATGCTAGATTGGATCATTGGAACACCATTAATCTACCTTTAGCGGGAAGGATAGAATTCTTAAGATCTGTTTTTGAGGGTTCCGGAAATAACATGGGCCGGATATGACCCGCACGCATGGCATCGGGTCAGCCAGCTGGACTCAGCCCATGCAACAGCATCACCAACTGGGCCGAGCTCGGAAGATCCAGCAAGAAAAGCCCAACCCATTATAAGGAAAGCCCAAAGCCGAAGGTCCAATAGCACCTGTAATAGTACTCGTAGTTGTTACTATTGGCTAGAAATGGCCACACATTCCAACGTTTGCCAGCGCAATTGTTCACGGTGCCAGGCCATGATGGACGAAACCTCTGTCTGTGGGAGTGGGTTCGCGACGTGGAGTAGGCAGGACAACGACACCAACTCTATACACAAGAGAGCCGGCTCCCAACCTGGTTGTCAGTTATATGCTTCGGGATATTTCAGTTAGGGCATTTAAGTTAAAAGTTTCTGAGAGATAAGTGCATATTCTTCCAAATTGTTGAATCTTTAAGGATTTCTAAAAAGGGGCACTTTATTCATTTTTGCCCACCTTGAAAAATCTCATTATCAACTCTTGAATTTGATCATGGATAATGCACATGGAATTACATTTTGATCCATATTAATTCATATTCGTTTCATATGGATCCGTTGAATTGAATGTAATCACAAGCTTGTCTATTCCTTAAATTTTCAAATGCACTAGCATGCTAGATCCGCTACAATTGTAAATTTAAATTTTAAGCATGCTAATTAAGGTGAGTACCACATTTATGAATTACATTTGTGCATTATATTAAGTTCCAAAAGGAGCCTTATCATTATGTGCTCACTCACAAGGACCCTAAAAGAATGGGATACCAAAGAATTCCACTTGAGCACATTTTGTAGGTTAAATACCTCTTTAACAAAAACAAGTGGATTCAAATATGGATGGTTCAAGCACATAAAGAGAAATCAAGCCATGATTACCTATCACCATCAAAAGAATGAAGGGTGCACTACATTGAGAAACCATGCCAAAGCTAATGGAATTAATTGCTTCGGTAAATATCTCATTCTTCATCGCAAATGTGCTTTTAGTTTATGAGCTTTAATGTGACTTAATTATGCTCAGTGATAAGGACTATATTATTAATTATATATCTATTCATGGCATAATTAATATGGTTGGTGATTTTAACATGAATGCGACTTGTCGCCAACAATGTCTATGCTATGGTAGCCTATCTTGGATTATGTGACTTGATTATGCTTGCATGAACTTATTGTCAATTGTTTCATAACATCTAGTTAAAGTTCTACCTAAGACTAAATTTGTGAAAGATATTAGAAATTGCATGCCAATAAAGAAAGTCACTCAAAGATGTTAAAAGCTACTTCATTTGAATTTATCTTAAGTAGCTATAATTATAAAGTAATTTATGAACCTTTGTGATTTTAAATGTTTCATTTACATTCTCTTGGCATCATTTGCACATAAAATGAAATTATTTGAAATTAAAAATGTTGATTCAAATTTGGAAAGGAACAATGATCCATGGAAGATCCATCTCATGAAAATGAAGAATAAGAATTGATATTGCCTTCCCAAGAGTTGAATAATGTTCGCAACTATCCATTTGATCATTCAATGATGAAAACTCTATTGTGCTAAATAAAGGAACTAATTCTTTCTTAAAAAGTTGATATACTTTTAACCATGTTCCTTTACCATATAATCTCATTATGATAAGTATCTTTGGACCAACAGGCCTGTGGCCTACAGTACCAGACTCCTACTTCCCAAAGGGAGGTCAGGAGTTCGAACCTCAATGGAGGCAGTGTGTGTGAGTCCCAACTAGGAAAAAAAAAATGATTATCCTACTTCTGATTCTATATATCATACTAAGATTCTACTTCCTAAAATTTTTGGATGGGATCGTAATGGTTTTGGCAATTTGAAATCGGAGAATTGTAAGATTCTAAGATGAGATTCAGGATTTTAACTATGCATAATACATGAACGGGGGTCCACCAATTTAACCAACCTTGAATATCTTATTCTTAGCCAAAAATCTTTTCAGGGGCCAATTATAGTTGAAGTTTTCAAACCTTTATGTACTAATCTTACCATTATGTCTCTGGGCATCAATTATTTCATTAGGCCCTTGCCTTCGGCCTTCTTTAATCTGACCATGGTATTTCGCTTTGATATATCAAACAATTTTCTTTCTGGGGAGATCTCTTATTCTTTCATCACAAATTGAACTAAGTTGACTTCATTGAATCTTGGACACAATTTCCTTCAGCTATATAATAATCAACTTTCTGGCTTCATCCCGCTTGAGATTGGGAACTTGAAACTCTTGTGGATGCTAGATCTGTTAGATTACAAGCTCAAAGGCCCAATTCCTCCAACAATTGGAAATTTGACACTGCTTTTTGGTCTTGATCTCAGATCTAACCTATTGAATGGAGAGCTACCTGATACCATTTATAATTTTAATAATCTTCAATTGATCTTGGTGGCAACCAAATCTATGGTCAACTATCACACAAGTAGGCAGAATGTCAAAACCGGTTATTTTTACTACTGGGTGGAAATAAAAATTTCGGGTGAAATCCCGGCTCAACTTGGAAGCCTGACTCAATTGCGAATTCTAGGCATAACCTCAAATGAATTCAATGGAGAAAAACTTGAGTTATCTTCATCTTCTTGATCTATCCAATAATAGTTTGAGAGCAATGTGATTCCACAATATTTGGGGAACTTCAGCAGGGAACTCATTGTTACACAAAATATATGTGTATAATATGATATACTAGAGTATCACTATTTAAATATGATGATAAATTATATTATATATATATATATATATATAATAATGTTACAATAGTATTCACTCCACTATGGTACTAACTTATTTTGTAGCGTCTGTCTCCTAGAATACAACGACCTTTCTTTCTTCGGTAGTAACACTGCAAACCGGAAAAATGGACGAACCAGCTTGGTCTAGTACTATTTCTTCGAACGAGACGCAAACTCACATACTAACACTATGTGTATGCAAAGAATGGAGAAGAAATGAAGAGAGGAAAACTCATAACTAAAAAGAAGATTTTTTAGTTTTTGGTGTGTTTTGCAAATGAACAGGGGGGGGGGGAATATTTATAGGCAACATGGTGCCTCTTTGGGTGATAAGAACCATCACTAGCACGGGACCTGT
>JAOTQH010230561.1:0-13847 GCA_025631255.1 Cornus kousa
ACCTATAAATATGTCATTATACGTTGGTTTAGGGTTACAAACAAAACCTTATTCACCCTATTCACGTATACAGTGAGACAAAGAGAAACAGAGAGTGAAAACTAAAAGGGTACAAGAAAGGTTCGAGGACAGTTGGACAATGTGATTTTGGGTTGAACCAAGAGCAAACTCAGAGACAGAGGATTTAGAGTTTCAAAACTGAATCTCAAGGCAAGTTCTTTTCTTCCTCTTTCCCATTGGCTTGTGTTCTGTACACCTAGATAGACTCAGGGTTTAATGATTATAAAACTGAATCATGCATGTTTAATGTATATTAAATTTATCATCTATATGTATTGAACATAATCTGGAAGTTTTACTGCAAGTTGGTTTTACCTTTTATTCTTTGAGAATGATTGAAATGGCAGTTGCTTTAATTGTTCTGTTATTGCAAATTATGATAAATAAAGGACTGGATTGATAACTGGATGTAATTTAAGACCCTTGGGGTAAGTTTTAACAAAGAACAGAAGAGGTGGACGAGGCGGAAGACGAAGCAGAAGGCCGTAGAAGTTGCAGAAGTGCAAACGACTCTCAGAGAGGGAGAGAGCCGGATCTATGGAGGGATGAGCCGGCTCCCTCATATTTAGAGCTGGCTCCAAGTCCCTCTGAGCCGGCTCCTTGTTGGTTTGGAGACTGCTCTCCAGTTTTGAGAGTAGGCTCTCTCATGGGGATGTTTTCTGAATTTTCTGGGCGTCGTTTGGATGGTTTTAAATCTTTCTGAACTGGGTTGTGAGTGTACTGGGGTTCTCAATTTAAATTTTCAAGTGTTATTAAACCTCTTGTTGTATGGTTTATGTCTCTATGCTAAAGGATCAAATGGTATAAAACTATACAACTTAGCATGTTGAAAACTGATGAAAGGAACCAAATTGCTTAACTTAATTTTGGCAATTTATTGGATTATAAAACTTATTTTAAATGCATTATAGGGTCATTTATTTATTAGAATTGATTTATGCATTATATGCACCGGTATGGGATGGTGGCATACTAGGGATGGTTTAGCTTAAACCTAACCTATCGGATTAAAGGAATGGATTATAACATATTGAATCCTAATTGTATCTAAGTCAGATCAACTGACTAAGTTGAATGACTTACTGGATTAATTGGTTGTAGTTAAGTCATATCAACTGAATAAGTTGAGTGACTCACTGGATTGTATATTGTTTATCAATTCAGTGAATAATTGAATGACATACTCTGGTTGGGCGGACTTTAGATATATGGTTATGATACCACGGGATGAGCTTGAGTCTCAGGCTCGTTGGTTAGGGTACGTATGTGCAGTGGATGCGTAGCTGGTTATGGTAGGTTGAGGTGTACCATGTTAAGTCTAGGTACTCATGCCCACCTTTGGGTGCGTTTCATATATTGCCTTCTATTCAAGTTGAAACCCCTATTATAGTCTAGTGAATGTCCTTTAGTGTGGATATATGTATTTATGGGCTAGATAGATATTGTGAGATATCCAAGGTGTATCTCCATATCGGGTCACTGCATGGATTGCAGTTAGATTAGAACTTGCTCGTGGGCTTGACCCACTCTTTTATATTTTTCAGGTATCAAACGGTTCCAGTCTCAGGCTTGATCGTGCTGAGCAGAGACTATCATTCATTCTACCGATGACGTATGATTTCATTCCATGTTTTAGACTTGGTTTTTTTATTTTCAATTTTTTTTTCCAGATTCAGTTGAGATTTTATTTAGGGGTCCACTAGATGGAATCCCAAGTTGTACTTTTTTGGAGATTTGGATTTTATAAATCTTTAAGAATGGAGAATTTTATATTTAGTAGTTCTTTCAGCTTTATTTTTTTTCGTATTTTATTTTTATATTCTGTGTTCGTTTTAAAATATTAATTGTCTAATATTTCCTCAGGTTTGGGCCTGGGCCTGATCAAACCGTATCTCGGATCCGAGGGGTATCATAGTTGGTATCAAAGCACTCCAGGTTCAAGTGTCTCTAGGGTGTTTCGTATTAAGACTTCCGCGTAACGTTTTCTTTTGATTAGAGTCTAAGTTTAGGATTCATTGAATTCCTTTACGGCTCGTTTAGAATGTATAAATGTCAAGTTTATTCTATAATTTCAGAATGTTTGGCACTAAGAGAAGGATGTGGTTCGCAATAAAAGCAAAGAGGGACCAAAAGAAGAGGAAGGTTACTCCGACGATTCCCCTACGAAGGCCGACCAAGAAGGCAGAATTAGAGACCAAGGAATTGGTTCCCATAGGTGTTGCTTCGAAGTACAAGCCAAGGAAGGTTTCTAATGTGCGAGATTGGCCACCATACTGTGAACCTAACACAACTTCGGTGGTGCTCGAAGCTGAGCCAAGTGGAGAGGAAGACCCCGAAGAAGATTAGGATGGAGGAGTTACCGGAGCGTCCAAGATGAAGGTTACCGGAGTTCAAGAATGAATTCTCTTCTAGGAGTGATATGATTTTCATTACTAGTAGGAGTGGAAGCATTATTTAAAGAGTAGTACTGTTTTGATGGCATACACTAGTATTTTAAAGAATATTTGACAATTATTCTTTTGGAGGTTTACGATCTAAAGAAGTTTTTAATAAAGTAAACTAGTGGTTTTGGCTATCTCTTTTGTGGTTTATGATGGTATTATTGGATTTATACACATATGATTTTATTAGACTATATTGGAATGTGTATGTTGTGTTAATAAATGATTATCACAGTGGAGTGATTTTTTTTTTTGGGCAAGCAAACAAAGTTTGCTTATAGATTCATTGGTTGAGATAGGATGATTACCAAGGAGTTTATAAAAGAACTTATGTAAGTAGGTTTGGTTTACAACGAGGAATTCCCAAGATAGAATGATAATCTAAAAATGGAAAGTTTGCGGAGCATTTCATTTTACATTATGTGTTTTTGCTCTATAAAGTATTCGAAAGCAGTTGGGATATAGTTTAAGGTTGACGATACATGTATGCAATAGACCTCAGGGTATTATTACACCTTTTGGCAATACAGCCATTCTACATGAGAGTAACACTACAACAAGTATCATTTTTACCGGCGGTTTTTTTATTTGCGCCGCTATTAATTAATTATTTTCGGCGGTTTAATAAAAACCGCCGTTATTGTAATTATACCGGCAGTATATTAAAAAGTGCCGGAAAATATAAATTTTTCCGGCATGTTTCTTAGAAGCGCCGAAAATATTAAATTTTTTCTGGCAGTTGGCTTGAAAGCGCCGGAAATATTAAGTTATTTCCGGCAGTTTACTTAAAAGCGCCGGAAATATTAAATTATTTCCGGCACTTATTTTAAAAGCGCTGGAAAAGGTAAATTATTTTGGGCATTCATTAAATGTGCGCCGTAATAATTTAATTGTTTTTATTTTATTTATTTTTATTTTTTCTTAATATAGCACATTTTGGGTTTAGGTTGGTTTCATATCGTGCGTCCCTTTCATCTCTCTTACCCACGACATTAGTGGTGTGCGTGGTGTGGCTCAGGGAAGAGCACGGCGGCTGTGGTTTATTGGCGGTGCAGGCGGTGCGCTGGTGGTCGATTGGTGGTGCATCGGAGGTTTGGACTGTGGTGATTGAAGGGTTGGGCTCCTGCAAGTAGTAAGTCTTTATACCCTAATTTCCTCTTCTTGTTTTTCAGATGAAAAATCGCACCAAATTAGACAAAGCTTCCTTGCCCTTTTACTCCTTGATAGGAATTTCCCAATCGAAGAAAGACAGACGTCAGTGAGAAGAGAAGATGATCAGTTTCATTCATTTAGTACTTGAAGTCGTCGAATTGAGAGAGAGCAAGATTCGCCCAGTAAGTAGAAGAAGGTCAGTCGAGTTGCTCATTCCATTTTACATATTAAGGATTTAGATACTAGCTCTTTGCATAAGTTTGTCCATTTTTTTTATTCTTTCAATAGCTTGCTTACGATTGTTTTTCCCTACTGAATGATGTGCCTCTCATTGGGTTTGGGTTTAACCCCTTCTAACTCCTCCAATCAGTTTCCTAATCAACAGAGAACTTGGTTTCTGCATATAATTCAAATAGCACTTTCGGGACTAGAACTAGAAAACCAAATGAAGTTTTATAGTGGGTTTGATATTTTTTGAATAAGTACATTAATTTGTTAACTTAAATATAGTGAATATCATTCTTCCTTACTCAAATGCTTTCTGATTAACTCTTGAGCAGTCTTTTCAAATCCTACCCTTTTTGAACCCATTAAAATTGAACAAGTCATCTCCATCCAAATATGTTACTGTTTTTCTGCTGTTTAGTTCTTGGTTCCTTTTGTCTATGCAAAAAAAATTAAAAAAATATTAATTAAATTTGTTATAGTTAACTATATATATCGATCAGTAGTTGGTAGGAAGCACATAGGTCAATAAGAAAGTTCCATTTGTGTCATACTGACCAAAAAAGGTGGTTTTAATAAGATTGCCAGCACCATCAAAACAATGTATATGTATCCAACTGAGAAACACAACATTCAAACAATGACCATTTCTATCTGCCGGCCCTTAATATTTAAGTTGTTTGCTTTGGGCATTTCAGTTAGTTTTTATTGGCACTCACAGCTGCTTTCCCACTAACTACAAATTTTCATTGTAAATTCAGCCAATTGGCAAATATAACAATTATATCATTTCATCAACAATTTCAACATTGTCACTTTCTCTTTGCTCTACAATGCCTACCGTTCAAACCAGCTTCATAAAACGGAGAATCCAGTTCTAGGGACTTTTTAACCGAAGCTCGGCTTGTCCATTTGTCATGGATTTTGCGCCAAATTTGGTAGTCTGGTTTTTGTTCTTTCTCATCTTTCCAATAGCAAATGCAGAAAAGGAAGAAGTGATACAGGCACTAGTCCGGTTCATGGGGGGACTTTCTCCTCCTGAGAATGTGCAAAGACGCGTGAATTGGGGTTGGAATGTGAGCTCAGACCCCTGCACTGCCAAATGGGAAGGCGTGGACTGTGGCACGCGTTTACAGTCCGTGAAAAAGATAGTTCTTGAAGGCTACAATTTCACTGGATTTCTTGATGCTGGTTCTCTCTGCGTCTCAACATCCCTTGTTCACCTTAGTCTGATTGGCAACAATGTCAGTGGAGGGATACCAACAGAGATGGCAAATTGCAAACACTTTACTCACCTGTATCTAGGTGGGAATCGCTTCTCAGGAAGCCTTCCGGCCTCTCTCTCTCAGCTTAGCAATTTGAAAAGGCTTGACATATCCAACAATGACTTCTCTGGTGAGCTGCCTGATCTGCCTAGAATTTCAGGACTGCTAACCTTCCTTGCTCAAGATAATCATCTCAGTGGAGAAATTCCGAAATTCGATTTCTCTAACCTCCGAACATTCAATGTCTCAAACAACAATTTCAGTGGTCCAATTCCGGATGTCAATGGCCGTTTTGGTGCAACCAGTTTTTTGGGTAATCCTGGCTTATGTGGACAACCATTGTCAAACACATGTCCAGTGGCTCCACAGCCTTCACCGGCTAAAGAATCGAAAGGTTCCTCCTCAAAAAACCGGTTCCTTATCTACACTGGCTATGTTATTATTGGCGTCATCATTGTGCTCCTCATTGCCATCAAATTGCTCAAGAAAAAGAAGCCAAAAGATAGAGAGGGTACTGGTGTTGTAAACAAAGGAGTAAAAGTAGATAATATTAGCACCAATACTACTAGTAGTACTTCCAGTGAGTTCAAGACCGGAAAGAGCAGGTCAGAGTACTCGATAACATCAGCTGAAAGTGGAATGGCTTCATCTTCACTCGTGGTTCTTACAAGTCCGGTGGTGAATGGGCTGAGATTCGAGGAACTGCTTCGAGCTCCAGCTGAACTACTTGGGAGAGGAAAACACGGAAGCCTCTACAAGGTCATAATTAACAATGGAGCGAACCTTGTTGTGAAACGGATCAAGGATTGGAGAATTTCAGCTCAAGACTTCAAAAAGAGGATGCAGAGGATAGACCAAGTGAAGCATCCTAAAGTACTGCCAGTGGTGGCCTATTATTGCTCCAAGCAAGAGAAGCTTTTGGTTTATGAATTCCAGCAGAATGGCAGTCTCTTCAGCCGTCTCCACGGTAACCATTTTTTCCCCTCACTATTTTATCTTCTTTGGGTTAGAATTTGTAGAAAAGTAGAGAAAAGCTAGATAAAAAAATTAATAGAGGAAAATAAGGCACTAAAATTTATTCATACTTCATTGTTGATTTTCAGGATCCCAAAATGGCCAGTCATTTGACTGGGGAAGCAGACTAAATGTGGCTGCTGGTGTTGCTGAGGCTTTGACTTGTATGCACGAGGAGCTCTGCGAAGATGGGATTGCTCATGGTAACCTTAAATCCTCCAACATAATGCTGAACAAGGACATGGATCCATGTATCAGTGAGTATGGCCTAATGGTGGTTGAAAGTCAAGACGGATCATTCCTCGCCCAAACGAATACTTCCAAGAACAGCGATCCAAGTGGTGGCCGTGCATATAGCACCTTCAAGATAGACATTTATGGCTTTGGAGTGATCCTTCTTGAGCTGCTGACTGGAAAGAATGTCCAGAACAGTGGGCTTGATTTGGCTAAATGGGTGCACTCTGTGGTTCGCGAAGAATGGACTGTTGAGGTCTTTGACAAGGTGCTTCTATCGGAAGGTGCTAGTGAAGAGAGGATGGTGAACTTGTTGCAGGTAGCATTGAAGTGCATAAATCCTTCTCCAGCTGCTAGGCCAAGTATTAATCAAGCTGCTTTAATGATAAACACTATAAAGGATGAGGAAGAGAGATCCATATGCTCTGACCCTTGATACATAGCTCAAACACATGCTTGTGAGAAACCTGTGGAAAATGTGAAAAGTATAAATTTGTCATGGATTCATTTGTCTAGTCATTCATTTTCTGGATTAACACTTATTTGTATGGTAAAATTGTATTTTTAAAGAACTGGACCATGAAGTAATTATACTTATGTGGGGCATACATTGAACATTTCTATTCCAGGGCAATCCCATTATTAATCCACAGTAACCCAGGTTTATGTTACCAGAAGCATTTAACTACCATAGTTAAAAGATCATTTAATCTACCATGATTTGGATTGGTCATCCTTTCACCATTAAGGTTTATGGTTCATACAATCCTTTATTATGTGTTCTAAGAACAAACCCAGGTTTATATTACCAGAAGCTTTTAACTTACAATCTCTCTCCTAGTCTCCTTGTAGATATTTGTTTAAATTTCACCAAGTGAAAAGTCCTGACTCCGAAAGTACCACTACTCGACAATTAATCGATATTAATACCAAGGCTTGTGACCTGACGATATCTCATTTACCTTTTATTTATGAAAGTTAGACCGTTCATATCTCTCCAAGAGTACTGGCACAAAAATTCAAATATTGGAAGCAGAAATTTTCCACGAGATCAAATACTTTTGGCACTAAAAATTGAAGTGGAAAACTAGAAGGAGGACTCCGGAAAATGAGAGTTGAAGACTAGATGCAAAGTGGAAGCAGAAATTTTCCACGTGATCAAATACTTTTGGCACTAAAAATCAAAGTGGAAAACTAGAAGGACTCTTGAAAATGAGAGTTGAAGACTAGATGCAAAGTGGAAACAGAAATTTTCCACGAGATCAAATACTTTTGGCACAAAAAATCAAAGTGGAAAACTAGAAGGAGTACTCTTGAAAATGAGAGTTGAAGACTAGATGCAAAGACTTTCTGTACAAGCACTTGCGTTGATCTTACGCTTGACTAAGGTCCCAAGTAATCCACATCCAAGGTTTCTTCTGACAAAAGGCTGTTCCATTTGTAATCACCCAGGTGACCTAATTGGTGTGATCATCCAGGCGACCTAATTGGTCTCTTGGCTACACAGTCATATCAGTCCTAAATTGAAGTTTCATGACACTATTGATCGAGTGTGCCACTTTCTACCATCTTTTAGCAACACTTTATGTAGATGAAGAATCAGGTAACAATACTCTTCGGATACTTGCAGATATGTGTCTGATACTTTTTACAGGTATTCATAATTTTAAAACGACTTTCATAATTTTAAAACGACTGCAAATTAATTTTTTGTATATATAAAATTATATGTCTTTTATTACCGTACCATATATCTTTTTTTCTTTTTCTTTTTAGATTTGTTGTATGGTCGTACCCATATCGCATCCATATCCATGCTTCCTGGACAATAATAAATAAAAGAAGAATCATGGAAATTTCTGGTCTTGGGCAGCCAAATGGATAAAGTTACCAATGTAAATTATACAGTGGGCCCCTATTCCATGTAGCAATTTTGAATTTTTGTAGAAAAATGACGAATGAAATTTTGTTTACCATTACCAACCACTATAAATATCACATCATCCCTTCTTTCTCATGCATAACACAAAAACCTGTTGTGGGCTGATCATGGACAGATCCATGAGACGAGTTAACATTCTTCTTCTTCTGTTTCTCACCCTTATCGTAACTATTGATATCATCTCCTGCACTGGAAACTCTCAAATGAGTTGTCTTGAAAGTGAGAGACAAGCTCTTTTGAGGTTCAAGCAGGATCTTATTGATCCATCAAACCTGCTCTCATCTTGGGGTGGTGAAGGGGACTGCTGTAAATGGACTGGAGTTGTCTGCAACAACTTAACTGGCAATGTCAAGGGGCTCCATCTTCGAAATCCACTCGCGGGTTGCACAACAGATGCTGAGTGTGAAGCTTATGTGAGGTCCAGGTTGGGTGGTAAGGTAAACCCTTCCTTGCTCAACTTGAAGCAACTGAGTCACTTGGACCTAAGCAACAACGATTTCGGGGGAGTTCCAATTCCAAGCTTCATTGGTTCCTTCAAGAGCTTAAGATATCTTAACCTCTCCTATGCAGGATTTGGGGGAGTAATCCCTCATCAACTCGGGAACCTCTCGAGTTTGAAATATCTTGATCTTGCTGGAGATTTCAAGGGTCTAATTCCACATCAACTGGGAAATCTTTCAAGTTTGCGTTATCTCAAACTTCGTGGTGGTTTTGTTGAGAATCTCCAATGGCTCTATGGTCATTCCTTGCTGCAGCACATTGATTTGAGTTATGTCAACCTTACCAGAGCATCTGACTGGCTTCAGGTGACAAGTATGCTCCCTTCTTTGGTAGAGTTAAGCTTGTCTGCTTGCAGTCTTGATCACTTTCCTGCTCTACCAGTTGTTAATTTTACTTCTCTTGCAACTCTTGACCTTTCCTTCAACTACTTTCAATCTTCGATCCCTGATTGGTTGTTGATTGGTCTCGAAGGCCTTGATTCTCTCAATCTTCAGTTCTGTGGTTTGCATGGGCCGATTCCGAGTGGTCTTGGAAACATGACCCTTCTTAGAAATCTTGTTCTGTCCTACAATTTGTTCAATTCTACCATACCTGACTGGCTATATGGTTTCAGCCATCTTGAATACCTTGACTTGTCATTCAGTGACTTGCAAGGTGTGACCTCTAGTGCAATAGGAAACCTTACTTCTCTCTCTACCCTTGACTTCTCGTTTAATAAGGTTGTGGGAAACTTGCCTAGATCCTTCGAAAATCTTTGCAACTTGAAAGAAATCATTTTGTCAGGTACCGGGATTGGTGGCAATGTATCAGAAGTTTTCAATATTTTCTCCAAATGCATTTTAGATGGACTAGAAACTCTTGATTTATCTAGAACTCAACTTTCTGGCCATTTTCATGAAGCCACTCGTCAACTTGGGCAATCTAAAAATCTGGAAGCCCTCTTTCTTTCTAGTTGTTTTGTTTTCGGTCACATTCCAGTATCTTTGGGAGAATTGTTGACCTTGCAATATTTAGACATTTCTAATAATTCTCTTTCTGGTCACATTCCAATGTCTTTAGGAAGATCATCATCCTTGAAATATTTAGATCTTTCTGATAATAACTTGAGCGGACCTGTTCCTGAAACTCTTGGAAAACTTGCAAACCTAGAAGTATTCTGGATGTCTCGAAATTCATTACAAGGTTTTATATCTGAAGTTCACCTTGCCAACCTCACAAGACTAAGAGAATTTGGCGGAGCTAAAAATCATTTGGTCTTGCAAGTGAGTTCAACGTGGGTTCCTCAATTTCAACTTGACATGTTATCATTAAGCTCATGGCAATTGGGGCCACAATTTCCCCCATGGCTTCAATCACAAAATAATTTGGCAATTCTAGATATATCCAACACTGGGATTTCAGGTGTCATTCCTAGTTGGTTTTGGAACTTATCTTCCAAAGTTTATTTTTTAAATCTCTCTCACAATCATTTCCATGGCGAGATTGTAGGCATGCCTCCAATTTTTTCGATTGCTACAGTAGTTGATCTAGGTTCTAACAACTTTAGAGGTACATTACCCTATATATCCTCTAGTGTCATTACACTGGATGTTTCTAACAATTCATTTTCAGGGTCTATTTCCCATTTCTTGTGTTACAAGATGGAGCAACCAAAGGATTTGGAACTTCTTAATCTTGAGGGGAATCTTTTATCGGGAGAAATTCCCGATTGTTGGATGAGCTGGTTTGGTCTTGAATTCTTGAGTTTAAGAAATAACAATCTAACTGGTGAAATTCCAAGCTCCATGGGATCTCTAAGTCACCTCAAATCGTTGCATTTGCGTAACAATAGTCTTTCTGGAAAACTACCTTTGTCATTACATAACTGTACAGAGTTAACAGTTATGGACTTTGGTGAGAATAAATTTTCAGGAAGCATACCAGCATGGATTGGAGAACGACTTGTAAATCTCAAGATCCTCATCCTGCGGTCAAACAAGTTCCATAGCAACATTCCAAAAGAACTTTGTGCACTCTTTTCGCTTCAAATCTTGGATCTTGCAAATAACAATTTATGGGGAAGCATACCAAAATGTTTCATGAATCTAAGTGCCATGGGGGTAAAGCTAGACTCAAGTGACCAGATGTTATATAGCTCTAATATTGGTACCCTTGTAGGTTTTTTTAAAGGTTTTGCGGAGAATGCATTCGTGGTGATGAAAGGGAAAATGATTGGTTATAGCACCATTCTTCAACTCGTAACGAGCTTGGACCTTTCTGACAACAATTTACCGGGAGAGATTCCTAACGAATTGACACACCTTCTCGGGCTCCGATCGTTAAATTTGTCTCGTAATCTTTTGACAGGAAGGATTCCTGAGAATATAGGTTCTATGGGATTATTAGAGTCTATTGATTTCTCTGCCAACCATTTGAGTGGTGAAATCCCTCCAAGCATGACAAGTTTGACATTCTTAAGTCACTTGAACTTGTCCGATAACAATTTGACAGGAGAAATACCATTGAGCACTCAGCTCCAGAGTTTCAATGCATCTAGCTTTGTAGGGAATAGTCTCTGTGGACCTCCACTTGTTCAGAGTTGTGGTGTAAATGATGTGAAACCTACAGTTAGAAACGAAGGCGGCAATGAAGGCCATGGAGTTGAAGTGGATTGGTTTTATGTGAGCATGGCACTTGGTTTTGTTATGGGCTTTTGGGGCGTATTTGGTCCTATACTCTTCAAAAGGTCATGGAGATTTGTATGCTTTGAGTTGATGGATAGAATGTGGCATAAATTCTGTGGTATTATAGGCATGTGTACATAGATGTAGTCTTTTTAATTGAGTGGTGATCATCATTCACTTGCAGAATAAAGATGTATTTTGTTTTTATTTTTTTGGTGGTAAGTAAGTTGTAATTTTATTCTCTTCCAAAGTTGATTAGATTACTAATATTTAAATAATATTTGCTTTCATCCTTCCATACAGTAAACTCTTATTCAACAACAACAACTTGAAATGTAAAAACATTATCCAATAAAAGCAATTAGCTTATGTACACAATTGCATGAGAAAAATATTATCAACAAAAAGAAGGATATATAATTGGAAATAGTTTAAAATTGAAATAAAGAAAAAGAAAGTTATCGGGATATTTACCATTCAAGTCTTCCCAAACAATGGCCTCGTGGTGCAACCCTCAGTTGGTAAGGTATTGGAGAAAGGGGACAGTCAAGCCTGCAACAATGTTGATGATTAGTACCTGTTGGAAGATTTAATGGTGAACCAACAAGACATGCCAAAAAAGAGAGCTAGGGCATGGGTCATGTCTGCATTTAACCCAAGATGACAAGAGAAACAACTGAAGAAGCCAAAAAAGAAAAGACAGCAGGAATGCATAACAAGAATAATAATTCAATCTTTATCTGAAGCTGAAGGTGTTATTTCTGTTCAGATAAGATTAATATTTGAATTTTATAAGCCAATGAGATAAAACTTCACAAGATGTTGAAGATCTCTAGATTGTTCTATTTAAATTAAATCTGGATTCTCTTACACATGCGCGATCACAAGCATGAGTGATCTGACTATATTGAATTCAAATGGAGTTTGAATTCTCTCACACATGTGCAAGATCACAAGAGCGAGTGGTGTCCCACTGTTTTTATCACCCACACATGTTTACAATTACTAGTGTCAAGTGTGAGATGTGGACAGTCACATACAATATAAGTGCACTGCTGTGCTGCGCCTGATCCGCTAACATCCATATCTCTTCTATTCGCTGCATCAAGAGTTGGAACTTTGTTTAGCAAGTAAAAAGTAAAACTTTGTTTAGGAATGCGTCTTTTCCAAGACCATTACTATGTTTAGTAATTAAAGAGTTGAACTTTGTTTCATCATGCGTCTCTCCCAACACTATTGGGATAAGCATGATATATACTCACCTGATTGAGAGAGTCCAAACTATTTTAGACTCTTCAAATTCACTAATTCAGCTTAAAATGTTTTATGCTATTTCTTTCGTTCCAAAATAATTGTCCTCATTTTGAGATATTCCAAAAAATATTTCTCATTCTAAATTTAAATGTACCATTTTTTATAACATTCCTAAACTATATTTTAACTAAACAATTGTACTAATTACGAAACATTATCTTGTCTTTTATTAAAGACATATTTAAAAATTTACTCTTATCAATATAATAAAAAAAATTATTAAAACTCCACTATCATAAAAAGTTAGATTCCCTGTGCAGGACATATATTGTGGGATGGAGGGAATATAATTTTGAAGTTGAAATAAAATAACAATTTATGCCAACACATGACATCTATAATCATTATATTTAATGAACATTACATACAATACCCTTCAATAATTTAACATGAAAAAAATTTGCACCAGTCTATTTCATGAACATTACATACAATAACATTACATGCTATACCCTTTATTACAACCAACAAGTAACATCTTAAAAAAAAATGTAAACCAACCTACAAAGCTAACCCCTCATGTTTCACGATCTTCATTTATACACAAACAAACACTTGTAAATATTTCCAAAAAAAATTATATCTTAAACCAAAAAAAAAAAATTAATAAAAAATTAAATAGATGACATCCCCTAAATCATGATGAATATTGAAAGGTGATAGTGCCAATTCCTACATGGTAGGTCAACTTCCACCTCATCAATCGGGTCAACCCTCAACTTCCCAAAAACGCCACCACTTCGCACACTGGCGCAAATTAGCGGCTCCGCTTCACGAAAACGCCGGCGCTTCCTTGCCGAGGTCCATAGACGACTTGGCCGACATCGGAACCGAAGCGAACCGTGACGAAAAATTGCGGAACCCGTACTCCTCCTCATCCACGGAATTGCCGTTCTGCCCCGGTCCTTCGTCGAAATTAAGCGAGTAACTCAGAGGATCGTACTGGAATTTCGCGTTCCTACTTCCGCCGCTTTTACTCCGATTGAACCGCCGTATGAAGGTCTTCCACTTGGGTCCGGCGACGATCTCCGACCAC
>JAOTQH010230610.1:0-13843 GCA_025631255.1 Cornus kousa
AAAAAAAACTTTTTTTTTTTTTTTTTTTTTTTTTTTTTTTTTTTTTTTTTTAACATGTATCATGTATGAATTACATATAGGATCAACATATTTTCCTAACACATTAAAAAAAAATTTAACTTTCACATCAAATTATTATTATCACAACTTTTTAAAATATGTATCATGTATGAATTGCATATAACATCAACATATTTTTCTAACACGTTAAAATAAATTAACTTCCACAACTCAATTTCACAATTCCTAAATTAATAATAAGAATCACAAATACTTTCAACATATATGTAGGAAGATTTACATATTCCATCACTTACTTTTTGTAACAACATACAATACAAAAGTTAGAGAGATCAAATTATTATTATCACAACTTTTTAAAAGATGTATTATGTATGAATTGCATATAACATCAATATATTTTCTTAACACGTTAAAAAAATTAATTTCCACAACTCAATTTCATAATTCCTAAATTAATAATAAGAACCACAAATACTTTTAACATATATGTAGGAAGATTTACATATTCGATCACTTACTTTTTGTAACAGTATACAATACAAAAGTTGAAGAGATCAAATTATTGTTATCACAATTTTTTAAAACATGTATCACGTATGAATTGCATATAACATCAACATATTTTCCTAACACATTAAAAAAATTAACTTCCACAACCCTAAAATCTATATGATTAGTTAATTATTTCAAAACCCTAAAATTTCAAATAAATTTATATTTGGAAACTGAACTGTACCGATACATAATCAATGTTTAAGATTTGCAATTTTACTAAAAAGGAATGGAATAAAATAATTTTGTATATAATATATTGTTATACGTATATTTGGATACTAAATTGTGATATTTTTTTGTATTTAAGATTTGTATATATATAATGTATAAGTGTATGTTTTATTGAGATTTATAATTTTACTGAAAAGTAATGGAATAAAATATTTGTGTATATAATATATTTTTGTATAATATTTGTTTTTCTATTTTTGTATATATACATATAATGTATAAGTGTATGTTGGAGATATGCTGCATTAGTACCTGTGGTTAAAAAAGGAGTACAATTAGTAACTTTATTGAGTGGGTGTTGAGTTGGATGGTGTCAGGGTTGATGTGGTAAAAAGTGCTGAGGTGGTTTGATCTCAGCTCTTGGATTCTCACTTGATTCTGTCCAGTGAGAGGCTAAATGGAGCAGATTTGGATTCCACTTTGTTTTATACATACTCCCTCCGTCCCATAAAACTTGTCCATTTCAAAAATTTTAACTCATTATTTTTTATTTTTGAATCATCTGATGTCATTTTCCTTTTATATACTTATATACTATCTATATTTTATATTAGAGGTCTATTTCGATAACTTTAATTTATAAAAATTATGAGTCAAAATTTTTGGAATAGACAACTATTATGGGATGGAAGGAGTATATTTTAGTTGAGAAAAAGAGAAAGAGTCGTCAATTTAGAGCCTTTTTACTCCCGCGCTGTGTCACTGTGCACTGTCTATATATGTAGCATGTTCTCTGAAGCAATTCAAACTGTTGCAAGACCCAATCAAATTCATTGTCTGTATTATATACTATGAGTATTATGGAAGTACCATCACTACTGGTTGCAATTGATTGTGAATTGTACAATAAAACCATCCAGATCTCTGATGATCCTAACTGTTCATCAAAGTAGTACTATTTTCCTTTATTTTTTCTGATACGATGATCTGAGTGAATTTATCAGTCTTAGTTGGGAGATGTAAATAAGAGAAATGGTCCGGTTAGTGCAATTATGGTAATTACGTTTCGTTGAAATCCAAAGACGGAAGAGTAAGTAAAATTGCAAAAAGTAAAAAGTGGAGATTTGGGAACAGAGACTGCACAGAGGCAGAGATAGATCTGAATTTTCGGAGCCTAACATCTTTTCTAAAAACTTATTCTCTTACACTTGTTCCATTAAATATTTGACTTGCAGTCCATAATTTCTTGCTTCCCATCACCTGCAGCTCTACTGTTTCTTTCTCTGTCTCTCCTCTTTCTTTCTCTCTCTCTCTCTCTCCATCTCTCCGTATTCTGTGTCACAAACCCTCCACTTTTTACTTTTCTTTTTTACGGTACTTTTTGCAATCTTTGCTAAATCTTTTAATTTCAAACAAATCAGGTAGATGGTACTACTTTGATGAGCAATTAGGATCATCTGAGATTTTTATCGTACTGTTTCTTTCCTTCTGTCTCTCCTCTTTCTTTCTCTCTCTCTCTCTCCATCTCTTCGTATTCTGTGTCACAAAACCCTCCACTTTTTACTTTTCTTTTTTACGGTACTTTTTGCAATCTTTGCTAAATCTTTTAATTTCAATCAAATCAGGTAGATGGTACTACTTTGATGAGCAATTGGGATCATCTGGGATCTAGATGGTTTTATAGTACAATTCACAGTCAATTGCAATCCATGGTATCCTTTGATCCAATCTACTGAGCTCTGCTACCATCCACGGAGTATATAATCTTTTCATTCGGTCCCACCAAATCATCAATGGTACTCTTCTTTGTTGGGCTGGGTGCTTCTTGTTTTTATTTAATCATAGAAAAATTAGGGAGAAGTTATTTTATTTTGGATTAATTACAAACAAGATTTGCCTTGTTGATAGTCCTATACAAGTTAATTATTTTTTGGACAATAACACTCCCTGTCACTATTTTGATCCAAACAAACCTTTAAAAAGTTTGAAAAGACGATATTGCCCATCAGTATATGATTGATTTTAATTGTAAAATATCAGAGGTCTGAACAGACACTTTTGCCCTTTCTCACTTACCCCATTAATTTAATCTCTTTCTCAAACTTTCAGAACCAAATTTCTATTCATTTCTCTCCAATTTCTGCAATAACAAAATGAAACCCTAATCCCTGGTTTTTAACCCTAGTCGCACTGATGGTGGACGAACCTGATTAACATAGACTGCGCAGAGGCAGAGAGTTGCAGTTGGAATGAATGTACTGCAAAGTTGTCATCACACACAACCCAAACATGGTTATGAAATTATTTAGTTCAGTTTGTGACCAAAATATTAGTTTTAAAAAATAAATGAGTAATTCACTTGCCATATATGTCATGTGATATAACAAAACATCCGTTTTGTATCAACAAGCTTGATGCAGTTCCTTACTACAGTAATAAAAGTGAGTGTAAAATTGATTAATCGAAAAAGATACGCCCACTCATATTCAAGAAAGAGACCCAAGTCAGAGTAGCTTTCTAAATTGGTGATTATTAATTATATTTTATTTTATACTTGTTATTTTACAGAAAAATTGATTTTGAGTGGGAAAAGTCAATTTTGACCATTATATTATAATTTATACAAGGGAATTGCAAAATTAGGTGTAGGGTGTAAACTCTAAAGTGCAAGAAGTTATTAGTAACTTGAAGATGCAGGGGATCGAACCTTGTAGCTCTCGCTCTACCATTTGAGCTACATCCCTGCTTGGATTCACTCAGTCCATTTACACTGTAAAAAATGCGTGATTGAAATCAAACTACTACAAACAAGCATGTAAGCAAGTTCAAAAGCTTGATGGGCTGAATTCAGAAATGGGCCCACTTATGGAGTGCATTGAACCCGGCCCACTAAGCAGCCAGCCCAACAAAGAATAATCTAACACATATAAATATGAATTTATCAACAACATAATTTTTATATATATATATACACATATATATATTCAACGGAAAAAAAAAAGGAGTAATGATACCTGCATCGAACCGAATGTTTCTTATTGGTTATTTATGCATAGTGATAGTACATGTAAGTGGAGGGTCTCACTTCTTTATTTATGCGATTTGTTGTATTGAATTCTCAAACCTATTTATTTTAATCGGTCTATTTATGCATAAATAAAGAAGTAGGGCACTCCACTTACATGTACTATGCATAAATAACCAATCAGAAACATTCAATGCAAATATCATTGCTAAAAAAAAAAAACCTGAATTATTGGCTTTTTGCAACTAACCCCCTGAACTAAAGATTTTCCCCCTAAACTATTGATTTGTTGCAATTAAGGACAAACCCATCACAAAAGATGATTTTACCCTTTGTTATTAAATTTGTCATTTCTTATTAAATATTCTATATTATATTTTCTCTCATTTAAATATTAATAATAACATTTACCTTAATTTTATAATTAGTATCAATTGATTATTGAAATGGAAAGATAAATAAAAATTGTAGCTATCATTTTCTAAAATGATTAACTTATTATAATAAAACTTATTATACTCACTTTAAAAAAAATAAAAATAAAAATTAGTATATAAAAAATATCTTCTTTTTCAAACAATATTCATGAAAATTAATAAATTACGTAAATAAAAAATATCTTATTTTTAATGCAATATATTCATGAAAATTAAGAAATTACTTAAATTGTTTCAAAAATTTCTATTTAAGATTTTTATTTAAATAATTAATTTAAAAAATTAAAGGCAAACTTATGCAAATTTAATGGAGAATATATCATCAAATTAGTATGAATTTTTTTCATAATTTATTTTAACAAGAAAAATATATCAAGTAAAATTCAATAAGAAAGAGTATTATGGTCATTTAATAAAAAATAGGTAAGACAATGGGGCATTTTACAACTAAATGTGATAGTTTAGGGGGTTTTATGCACAAAACATAGTTCAAGGAGGTTATTTGCAAATAGAAATAGAGTAATGATATTTTTACCAAGGCCGTGTAGTCCACCTCATTGATATTTTTTAGCAATAATAATAAATAGGGTTAAAGAAGATATTTTTATATTTAGATTTAGTATTTATTAATGCTGATCTCTCATTGGCAAAATATATGGAACCAAATTATATATGTATACATATACATATGAATTTGTCAACAGCATAATTTATATATAAATTCATCAAGGTGAACATATGGTTAAAAAGGAAAGAAAGAGGAAATAATATAAAAGGGTAATTTGGTCCTATAAGTTGAAATTTCATAGTTCCAATAAAATAGGAAAAGACGCATTAATTACATCTTATATAATTTTCTGTCAAAAAGAAGTGCGACTGTGAATGGGCAGTCGCTTACTGTGGATAACACTCCTCTATATGAGATTTTCAACGTGTCTTAACATATTTAAGTCATATTTTATCATGTGTCAACAGTATGTGTCTATGCTACTTGCTCTACCAATATATTACGGTAAAATGCAAAAAAAAAACCCCTAAATTATTGACTTTTTGCAATTAACTCCCCTGAACTAAAGATTGTCCCCCTAAACTAATGATTTGTTGCAATTAAGGACAAACCCATCACAAAAGACGATTTTACCCTTTGTTATTAGATTTGTCATTTCTTATTAAATATTTTTTAATTATATTCTCTCTTATTTAAATATTAATAATAACATTTACCATAATTTTATAATTAGTATCAATTCATTATTAAAATGGAAAAAAAAAAATTTTAGCTATCATTTTCTAAAATGATTAACTTATTATAATGAAACTTATTATACTCACTTTAAAAAATTTAGTATAAAAAAATATCTTCTTTTTCAAACAATATTCATGAAAATTAATAAATTAGGTAAATAAAAAATATCTTCCTTTTAACGCAATATATTCATGAAAATTAAGAAATTACTTGAATTGTTTCAAAATTTTCTATTTAAGATTTTTATTTAAAAAATTAAAGGCAAATTTATGCAAATTTAATGGAGAATATTTCATCAAATTAGTATGAATTTTTTTCATAATTTATTTTAACAAGAAAAATATATCAAGTGTAATTCAATAAAAAGGGTACTATGGTCATTTAATGAAAAATAGGTCAGACAATGGGGCATTTTACAACTAAATGTGATAATTTAGGGGGTTTTATGCACAAAACATAGTTCAGGAGGGTCATTTGCAAATTTAGACATAGTTGAAGGGGTTTTTTGTACTTTACCCAATTTATTATATATACATTTTAGTGGGCCTATATATTTATCTAAAAATCCACCCATTTGGATGAAGAGAACATGTCAAATATTTTGCATTGCTTTTGCAACTATATAAATCAGTGAAACATATAGTAGTATTTAGATATATATATATTTCCACCCCTTCTATAACAATTAGATTATATACATAAGGAGAAATGTGTCTCTGACAATTTGGTTTTTAAACTTAGTTAGGAAATGTAAGGAGAAATGTGTCGGTCAGTGCATTTATGGTAATTATGTTTGGTTAAAATTGAAAAACTTTGTTGATGATTGTCCCATATCACCTGCTTATGTGGCATTACCTCTCCCAAAAGAAACACATGGCCAGAATCTATCTGGCGTGTCAATGAGAAAATGACAAGTGGCCCCAGGGTACTCGTCTTATAGCTGGAAATACTGACGAGGAAGGGGTCGCTACCCTTCACTCCATCAAGGATGTGCCCCTCTCCAGTCGGATGGGTCCCTCCTTAGTTCATTATCACCGCTCGAGATTCCTTCTATGTGTAGCATGCTCTTGTGTTGTTGAAATTGCATGAATGAGGTGATTGATGCTAGAAATGATCATAGGTAGTTAGGATGCTCCCTGAGTCCCACATTTGACATAGACGTTAGGTGGAATGAACCATAATGATTAAATCATGCAAACTTGTAAAACTTTAGGTCGATGCATGCTCATTTCCTATGAGTAGCTTTATGTTACTCACCCACGTAGTGGGGACATTTTTCAAGTACAGGAATCAAGGTTGAGATTCTCATTATGCTTGGATGATTTGTGGACTTAAAGGCTTTAGTTCTTGTGAAGTTTGGCTAGAAATGCCATTTGTAGCCTTTTATGTCAAAATATGCATATTTGATTCCATTTATGTATTGTGTACTTGAGTACACTCCTTTCAATGTATTTGACATGTATGAGATGAGACCGGAGGCCAATGACATGTATTTTGTATCCTATGTAACTTTTAACTTCATGTAGTATAATAGAACTATTGAAAAATGTTAAGTTATTGTTTCCCTATGTTTGCATTGGGTGTGGGAATTCCATTTTGATTCTTCCGTAGGGTCTCATTAATCATGTATAAAGTGTGGCCAAGGGCTAATCGGTCATTTGAGACCATTTCACGATTTTGGGTTTCAAAGTTTTCATTTCAAGTTTATTTTCGCCTTTTTGGCTGTCGGGGGGTCGGATTTTGACTTGGCCATTCCTGGGAGCTGCGGACCATTCCCGTGCACTCAAAATCACTATTTATGTTTGTGTGCATGATTGTTTTCATGAACAACCCTTTCGTTTGAGGTTTGAGCCTCCTACGGACTCATTTCACCATTTTGTTGAAAAATCTTGCTTAAGGGCATTTTTAGGATTTTCTTTGGTAAATAAATTCCATTCTTGATTCTGTCACATAGAAAATGTGATTTTGAGGGTAGTTTCTTCACAAAATTTTTCCGAAAAGCAACATCTTGATCTCAAAAACCATGTTGCAAACTCAATTTTCTGCATTTTTACTGTTTCTGTTGCATTTTTGGTGTTCTGCCCAGGTGGAACCGGTTCAAGAATGTTGAACCGGTTCAAGGGGTACCTTTTGGTCCAGCTTGGGAGTACTGCCCATGTTGAACCAGTTCAAGAAGGTTGAACCGGTTTAAGTCCTCTAGAGATTTCAGTTTTGGACTTTTGACTTCAATTTGACGTAACTTCTTTGTTTCAACTCCGAATTGGTCCATTCTTTAGTCTAAATTGACCGCGTCAAAGAAAAATTTTCGATGGTACCAATTTCAGTTTTAGATTCTTCTCCTATCTCAAGATATACTTGTTTTAGTGAGAGGGTGTCAGATTTAGTTCGAACCGGGATAGGGTTCATTTGGGATTTCTTTTCCTTTGGCCTTGGGACTTCATATGAAGTTACCAAAGGTGATTTTTGGATGTTTTTGTTTTCATTCGACTTGTTGGAGGTCAAATTCCTTCCTCTTTGGGTAAAATGACCAATTTACCCTTGGTCCTTCTTTTGGTAGGGTTTTGATACCCTTGTCTTCATTTTGCTTCCGTTGAGTCTCAAAACTCCTCGAAGGGCCATTCTTGTGTCTTAAGGATGATGTACATCTCTAAAAACTTTGGTTTTATGATTTGTTTCCGCATTTCGGATCCGTTATTGGATCAACATTTGGGTCATCACAGAACACACTGGGTTAAAAAATCTAGGGTTGTCATAGTTTTGGTGGTTCAATTCCAATTAAAGGCTTATAGCCACGTTCTGAAACTACTAAGTGGAATGGGCCATGACCTTCCAACTACAAGTAACCACCTCCAACCCTGCTTTCTTCTTTGGTTGACACGTGTCCTATTCAGCAATAACTTTCCAACAATAAAAAACTACTTCCTTCTCTACCTAGCACATATCCACTTGGAAAGTCAGGCGTCCTTCCAACTACAACTTACTGCTTTCCTCTTTGACTTACACGTGTCTCATTCAACCATAACTTTCCAGCTGTAGAAAATTGCTTCCTTCTCTACTTGCCACATGTCCCTTCGGAAAGTCTCACGTCCTTTCAACTATAGGTAATTGCTACTTTCTTTGGGTGATACGTGTTCCTATGCAGTTACTTGTACCAAACGACCTCCTTTGATGAAGCCACGTGTCGCTTCATGATCACATCCTTCTTTCCATCTCACCATTCCTATTAGAAGTGTTCACCCTTCCAATTGGGATTTACCACGACAACTTTTCCAATCTAGAAATGGCTGATAGTTATGGTATAAACACAAATAATTGTTAGATATTTAATTATACGTAAATTATTTTTCCAAAAAACATATATAGTTTTGAAATTTTCTTCAACCTACCTTGTTGCCATCAGCAATGCGTTAATTATATGTAATCCTTAAAAGCATTACTGAAAATATCAAAAATTAAATTGCCAATCAATTTAACCTCTCATAGTCTAAAGTTTAGTATTAGGAATCATCACATTTTTGCAATCAAAATCTCTTTTATTTAGTATAGCCTGCATTACAAAAGTTCTATACTTCCATACATTTGTTTTGCAAAAATGGGACTTTAGTAGATGATGATGAATCACAATCACTTAATTCATTCCCCTCAACAGTCTTCTCTTCTCTAGCTTTTCCCCACATCACTGAGTAGAAACCAATAGCTATAATAGCTGCTCCAATCACACTGCACAAGTATTTTAAATAAACCATGTATGTTAATTCATTGACCTTGGTTGCAAAAGAAATAAATAACTGCGAATAGATGCCCAAGCATAAAACATTTTACCTCCATATAACTTAATTAATTTTAAAAAAAATGAAACTGAAAATTTACAAGGTGTGGATATACTATTAGACAAAATAAAATGGGCGCATGGGTTAGCTTCTTAATCAGGATGTTACATCTTTTATAAAGTGTGAAAATACCACTAGACAAATTTATTTCTTCAAATTTAAGTAGGCGGGTGTAGCGTTCAACTTAATGATGAAAAATTAAAACAGGTAGGCCGGCCGAATTCTAGAAGTGATGGGATGGGTTAACCTTAACCATGTTGTTATTTTTGGGTCTAAATTAACATTTTTGCAAAGTTGTAGTTGATTGGCCCAATCCAAGCCCTTTTAATTATTAAATTATATGACCTTTTCTCATCAAAAAGCTAGTATGTGTTCCTCAACTGATATGCAGGGACACCCATGGTTGGATCCATAAATCTTCATATTTTTATTCATGGAGTTTAAATGCAGGGACACCCATGGTTGATAATGAGTAGACCCTTAGCACTCGCTGAAAACAAGCCATCACCCCAGCAGACTTTCCAATTGGTAATTCATGTGGAATTGGAAGATTGCATGTGTGCGGTGGTAAATTATAGGGTGTTCTAGAAAAGCTCGACACCACCATCGTCGACAAAAAAATATATATATATATATATATTGCATATAACAATCATAGATATAAAATTCAAAAATCATAGAGGCTATTACCTCCCAATATGCAGAGTATCCCCAAGAAAAGTAACCCCCATGACAACTGCAATGACCATTCCAAGAGGTTTAAACATTGTAACAAAGACAGGCCCCTTCTTGCGCAAAGCCCATGTCTGAGCAACACTCCTAAGTGCAACCACAGCAATTGCCTACAGATTAAAAAGCTAGTCAATTTATTACATACAAAAAAATAAAACACAACTTTATAATAATATACATCTATTCTTAATGTGGATATGTGTGGAAGTGCGAGACCTTAAATCTAAAAATGGGGAAGGAATGGGTTGTCCTAATTTCTATTTAATTTATTACAATATAATAATGTAAAATATCATTTTGTTATTATAATTTTTTTTTTAATGATATAGGCAATTATAATTTAAATTATATAAGGTTTGATGATCCGACGTTATTGAGAAGTTGTTAGAACTTATAATGGGATACCTCGTACTCATATTAGGCGTGTTCCTAAATGCAAATTGATTGCAAAATGAACAATATCTACAAAGTGGGACGAGTATTGACTGATGATCTTCTACATTGCCAGCCAAGATTGAAGAGAGAGTGATTATAACATCCCAATCTTGTAAAGAAGGTAAATGGAGGAAAATACTTACCGAGTAGCAAATGCAAAGCAACTCAATATCGAGACTTAATTCCCAAGCACTTTGAGCCCTTTCTGCAATCAGAGCAACAATAGTTGATAGGATAGTCACAAAGCCACAAGCAATGAGTGTTACCATCAGCTCTGCAGGGTAGTCCCTAATAATCCAAGTCTGGAGATGTAGAAAGACATTAATTAGAATTCACATAAACTTTTGATAATAATGCATTAATGAAGCATTTTAGACAAAGTTCTATAATTACTTGGCAAGGTATACCTGGACAATGTACAATAGTGCAAGGAAGAAGGCAGCAACAGCAAGAAGAAATCCTCCGATGATCCAGTTTGATTGCAGCAACGAAAGCGATTGAAAGAAGGTGATTGGCTGGCCTTTGTAGAAAGTCACTACGAATGCCCCTGTGATTGAAATTATGGTGCCAATGCACTTGGCCTGACTGCTTTGTGCTTTCAAGTTTAGCTTTTCCATCCTAAAATGATCCATTTGATGTAAGTAACAATTAAACACTATATATATATATATATATTTGTAATCCGTAAGTAAAAAAATAAAGCCCGGAGAGGAATAAATGAAATTGCAATAAAAGCATAGTTGTTTGTTAAACAATGTTACTGCCAACTAGAGACAATGAATCTGTCCTCTCTTGTAACTCAGAAAGGAGCAGGAATAAATTTAGAGAAATGAAAAATATCATAACTGATATTCATGATATATAGTATTATGAATGGTATGGCAAGCCAAGTGTAATTTAAAAGTAAATTTTTAGGAGAGAAAATAGAGAAGGGAGAGAAACCGAACAACGGAAGAGAGAAACGATGTAACGCTTGTAAGAATACAAATAATGTGATTAACATATATATATATATATATTTGCACACTTTTAATTGATCAACAACTTTTATACATTAATTGTGAATCCGTAATTTGCATTATGACTCAAATTTGGATTATATTTGCAGTATAGTGAGAACAAATTGTGTAAGCGTGAGTGTGTGTATATATTAATCATGTCTTTTTCTCTATTCGAGTCGATTACAAAAACGGCAAGGTAATGACAGGCAGGTATGGCCAGCATCAAAATATACTTTGTTAGAAGGCTAGTGAATTGTTTTGATGGAAGGTAAAGGGTAGAGAGAGAAAAATAAATATAATAAAATAACTTTCGTGTTGTAGATTAACCCTTGAACTTTTATTTAAAATATATAATTTATTAAGGATTTTATTGACACTCCTGAAGTTTGGCCAAATCGCACGCAGAGACATTGTTAAAAAAATTACTAAAATTAATATTGCTTTCTTACACACGCAGAGACATTTTTAAAAAATTACTAAAATTAATATTACTTTCTTACACCCCAAACTTCATGAGTGTCACATGACGTTTGAATGGACTGATATTTTCTCTCTTTCTTTATATGTGTCTGTATTTATATATGTGTGTGTGTGTGTTTTCTCTCTTTGTTTTCCCTAATAATTTTGATATGATGTAGTGTAAGGAAATAGAGGTGGAAGGTCATGGATATATATATATATATATATATATATATATATATTATGGTGAAATATTTCATTTTTCTTCCAAACAGTAGTATTGCATCATCATCTCTATTTTTTTTTTTTTTTAATTTGTTTATCTTAAACTAATACTAATTAGTTTTATCTAAGGAAATATTATGAAGCCTTAATTTAAATATAAATAATAAAAACGAATATAAATAATTATATATTTAAATTTAATAATTCATTATTTTACTTCATAAGGATAGTTTTGATATGAATAATCACTTTCTTTTCACTTTCATATCATCCAAACTAACAAGCTAATATTCTTTTATAATTTTCTTAAATAAATTTTAATACTAACCAAATAAATGATAGGAAATTACTTTACTTCTTGTTCACTTCTTAATTCAGACTGAGTCATAAAGTTACTTCATTGGGATTTGAAAGCCACAGGGTTGGTAAAAAGATTTGTAAATAGAGTCTCTTTTTACCATTCTACTCTTTTGGATAAACTGCAAAAAAATCTGTGGTTCATTTTCGCACATATCTCCCTTATATTATTACAAAATGCCACAAATCACCACCTGAAAGTCGATAATTTCTTTTGATTCTGCAGTTTACCTTCTTGTTGCTGTTGTTCGTTTTTTTATTTTTTATTAATAATAATAATAATAATAATAATAATAATAAATTTTCAGGAGTATAGTCTTAGTCAAACCTCCTGTTAGAGAATTCCTCACTAAGTTTAGTTTAAACATTTTTAGAAAATTGTTGGAAACGTGTACTTGAAATGAGTACATACCCGGTGATGGTGGCAAGTATGAAGGTAAAAGCTGGGGTGAGATCAACCATGGCGGATGCCAAAGTTGGAGAGCTATACCGAATCCCAATATACACACAAGTCTGCACAAAACAACTGAGGTAAATTCATATGAGAACCATATTGTTAGTCATATATACCACTTTTAGCCATCGAAACTATAATTAATAAAAAAATTATGAAAATACCTAAGGAGGCTAAGAAGAAATATTCTCCACATGACAGAGAGGGTGAGTTGTGGGCATGGTTTGATCCTGTAAATGAGTCAGAATTATACATACATACATACAAAAATATGTGTGTGACTATATGGAATTGATACATAGAGAGATCGACCTATGAAAGATGAAGGTTGCAGGGAGGAGGAAGCAAAAGGCGAGGGCATTTGAGTAAACAACAAAGACGAAGTTGCTCATTCCTCTGCCCATTGCTGCTTTAGTTAAGGTGTTTAAACCAACCTCTAAGCATTCAGTTGTCACCAGTACTACTATTATCCAAGCTGCCCACATTCTCTCTCTCTCTCTCTCTCTCTCTCTCTCGCTCTCTCTCTGTCAGTGTGTGCGCATTGGTACACCATACATCTCAAGGGGGTTTGGTTTAATAAACTATTGTTTTCTTGTTGCTAGATAAGGGGCATATTAGTAATTCAGAATTAAAACATTTTCTTTATGGTGTGTCCAATAATGGTTTTTAAAATTCTAGTAGGTCCAGCACTTCTGATTTAATTATTAGCTAGGCTTTTGGTCAAGGAGACAAAAAAAAATTCATAAAGGCGCGACTTTGGCTAGACAGTTTGATTGTGAAATTCTCTTATTTTTTTAAAAAGGGAAAGAAAAAATAAATAAATTCACTTGTTGGCATAATAATAATAAAAAAAATCAATCATAATCAATCACTTGGTTTAAAATGATGGTAT